>JAQFZO010000111.1:0-39823 GCA_034695885.1 Geophilus flavus
TTGACACACAAAATGTTGTGTATGAGATTGAGCGACATAGTACTTTAATAAAAGTAACCATCAAATTTTAATTTTTTGAAAGAATTTCGTTATAACGAACTAATTCGTTATAACGGGGTTTCAGTATAACGAACCCCCGTTATAACGAACAAATTTTCATTCCCCGAGCAGTTCGTTATAACGGGGTTCGACCTGTAAACCATTTTTTGAGTGTGCAAATGTGGAAACTGTCAAATTTTGAATCTTGTGAACATTTGTCCTACTTTATTAAAAATTATTTAGAAAATGCCATCAAATATAAATGAATAAATATTAATAAACGTACTATATATATATCATTGCAATATAAAAAAAAAAACAGTTGAAAAAAAAGAAGTCAAATTTCTTGAGCTCGAGCCATGCCCACTAGCAACAGTTTAATGATGAGGTTGAGCACAAGCCAATGCAAAAAAGTTGTTATTATAATGCCCACTTCTTACAGGGGAATGTTTGAGTTTTAGGTTCTAATAATTTTTTTTTTTTTTCAATACTCGTGTCAGGTTTCAAAAGGATGATTTAAGAAGGTCCTGAATGTGTCACGGAACATCCATGATGATAAAGTAAGTATAAGTTTTCTTCTTTCTTTTTTCCTTTCAAATTTATAACTACTGGCTACAAAGTAAAAATTAAATTTTCTTTTGACCTCATGTGACACGTGCAAAGATTTCTCGAATTTTTGCAGCGTAAAATTCCAATTAAAATTGAATTTTCAACACTTTTTTTTTCTTTTCACTTTCTATACTATCTAATCTACATAAAATGCAACACAGAAGCAGAGAACTGCAATTTACTGATTAACTGCAACACACCCTTAATATCACCCAGGAGAAACTACAGCCGCATACTAATAAGACTCCCCTTAGCATATCACCAATCTATCTATTCACTTACAGCAAAGCATGTTGGAAACTGCGCACCAAACATACTTAATCCACCTATCGATAAGACTCGCTGTTTGCGTGAGCAAAATTCAAATCGACTTCTTTCAACACTCCAAACTTTATCGAATTAAAAAATTGCCAAATTAATTGCTTCATTTATTTTTATTTTTAAAAAATAATTGGGAGAGGATGATTATTTAAATAAATATTTTTTTTCTTGTCATAAAACACTGAAATAAGTAGAGAAATAGTCAAATCTCCTACTGTAGGCCCTATTTAGATGGTTTTTATTTTAAATACAAATAAATATTTTGGACGTTAGTAAATATTTGGCCTTATTTGTCCATAAACAAATATTTCAGGGTTTCTGGACTACCAATATCTAATTTTAACTAAATTTCCGTGAATAAAAGTAGTAACTGATGGAAATACATGTGCAAGATCAAAAATATTTTAGCAGGAGATAAAAATGAATCATTAAACGAATTAATCTTAGCAAAAGTTGAATGTTCACTTTTGCCCCGATCACATCCTGTGACACGGCATAAATCTTTTACTAAGGTCTAATAGGACTGACATTACGTTGAAACTTAAAAATGTATGAAATAAGCCATTGTAATCAAATTATTTGAAATTGGATGACGTGAATTTAAAAATATAAATAAATATTTTGGTAAACATACTGCATTTTTATGTAGTTAAATATTTTGACTGTTTTTGTAAATAACTATCCGCTCCCTATTTATTTCTAATCTTTGCTATTTTTTTTTAAATAAACGAAAAGTTTATGAAAATATTTACCTTATGCAAATGTGTGAGAGAGAAAATTCTTTTGATTATTTTCACTTTTTTCTTCCATTCATTCATTCAAATGATGTTTTAGATCTTTCCCGTCTTGAAATAAAAATATTATGTTTAAGGTTAATAATAAAAATGAGTTCCCAAAGAGATTCTGCGTGTTTGATTGCTTAAGAAAATATGTTTTTAGCTTTTTATGTTTTTTCTCTTAGACGATGACACTGCATTGCATAGGGGCAATGCAGGAAAGGTTGCATGCGTTAAGGCATTTATCGCACATTTTCTGTTTTGTGTTTCCTGTGATGTGACTTTGGTCAACACGCCTAGAATTTCGAGCGTTCCATATATAAAGTAGTTAAAAATGTTTCTACATCGATGCTTTATAATGAACTTTCATTTTCGAAATGGCATAAAGCAGCAATATAACTCGAAATTTTGATTGTAATTTAATAATTGGAGTATATATGCAGACGCAAATTAGTTTTAAAGGCATCTGGATTAAATAGAAGTGCAATTTTCACTTGTTTACAACATTACATACAAACAAACTGCACAACAACGATACAAACGACGCTCGTGTAAATCGCATCTCTTTGGTACCGCGCTCCCTCGAACACGAGGCGGTCGTGTCGCGCGTGGTTTTTTCTGTGTTTTTCGGCCATCCGAACATTTGTTTTGATTTTAATTAAGAATATTTAAATTGTCTACTGAGGTATGGCAAAAGAGACCAGCTGCACTGCATCTTAGTGAATAAACAATAGTTTAAAAGGAAAGAAAAACAATTGGTTTGTCGTTTTAATTAAAAGAAGAAGAATCAACAGTGGATTAGTGATGTTTTTTGGCCTCCTCGGATGTGTACACAGAGTCAAGACGTTCAGTGTTAAGAATTTCAAGTTCCCTTTGGACAATTCGGGTCACACACCAGTGGAGTGATCCACATGAGTTAACGCTGCGATTTCCACCACTGATATTAAATCTAGATCCTTCCCCATAGCTATTCTTTTCTCCGATGGTTAACCCTGGAGCCCAGAATCATTTTTCGAATACAAAAATATTTGAAGTTAAAGACAAAGAAAAGGAAAAAAAGAAATGAAAAGTTTTCTTCGAATGAATGAAAGAAAGAAGAAGGAGAAATGTATTCACTGGGAATCAGAGGAATTTAATTGAACGTTTGTTCATTTTCCTTTTAGCCGAATGTGAGGGAATTTTTACTATTAATTGTGTTTGCTTAGATGTAAAAAGGATGTTGAAAAGTCAGCGTTGTTTGTTTTTGAAAATTTCATTGGGTATTGAAAAATTTACGTTTTAAGTGTGGTATGGAATACTACGTGCGCTTGAATTGCAACTTTGGAGTTAAAAATTTATAAATTCACACTCTAACTCTGAAAATAACACATGTTGTGTTATTTTGATGGGTGAAAGTTCTGGTAGGAAACAGCAAGAGAATAATACAAACGCAACTTGCAAATGGAACCACTTTGTCCACTTTGTGTTTGGCTTTAGTTTTGAATGTAGGTGCGAAGCTTTACAACTGGTACAGCTGTATTGGTTGCCAGGGAAACACAATCTGTCGACAAATGGAAAATTTTACTTAAATGATTTGGGAAAGTGAATTTGACGCGACTGAATCACAACGCGACCCGAATTTTGTTTCTGTGTTTCGATTTTGATTAAATGTTAAAGGTTTCGCGGGAATTTAATGGGATTAACAATTTTTTGCTCATGCAAAAACATCCTAAATCCAATAATTTGGGCTCGAAAAACAGTTTCGACTGTGGAGCCGTTTTCTAGTCGTTTATTTGGGGCTAAATGAAAAGTGACTAAAATAATCCATGATTACTAAATTTCACTCAGGAAAATTAAGCTTAGAATTCAATAGGCACGTTTAATCTTAGGAATGGAGGTGAATTCTCTCACTTCTGACGCCACTACTTCCATCTTCTTACTTTAATACTTGTATAAAGAGAAGTTGTGACGACAAAAGTGACAAAAACACTTCTATTTCTACGATTGAACGCAGCAATAGGTTGAAATTGTAGTCATTTTTCATTTAGCCCCACTTAAACGACTAGAAAACAGCTATATCTATAGCTTTATAGTCACTTTAAATGCATAAAAGAAAGGCTATTGAATTTCTAGAGTATAAAATAGACATTTAATCAACTGTAGAATAGACATCTAACCAACTTTTCACTTAATGCCATAATGGTATAAAATTTAAGACTCGTTTAGCCACTAAGTGAAGTGTCTAATAATTTTTTTAGTTACTTGGATGTCCAGTGACCAAATTGCGGTATACCCGAAATGATGATAAAATTACGTTCATATAGAAATTTATCCCCGAAATCGATACGAAAATCTTTGTATATTTACTATGCAAAATTCCATAATGGAAAACTCGGGCTTTGCCGCACGTCAACAGTGATAAGCGGCAAAGCCGATGTCCAAAACAAAACTCGGGGGCTGCTCGAGGTGCGATTTTTTTTTTTTTTATTATTTCATACGGTATTTTCAGATTGTGAATTATGTAAACCTAGTGTTTTGAAAGAAAAAGTAAGCGTGCAGGAAATATTTTTCAGTTCTATTTTTAATAAAGTGAATGTAAAAGCTTTTGGCGAAGGTTTACTGAAATGTTTCACAAACATTAACTGTTAAATATTTGAAAGGGGAAAAAAGGAAAATTAAAAAAGATGTGGAATTTTTGCAATTACACAGTACGCATTTAAAAGAGATGGTTTTTTTTCTTTTTTACAAAACTACTAAGCTCTTTAAACTCTTTAGATGTATAACTCGTAGCAAAGTGTTGAAATTATAATGCGTTGCCGCAGAATTGCATATGAATTTCATTTGCACAGAAAAATTACTGCACTCACAAGGCATACGCTAATGAAAATTCAATATTGCCTTTAATAAAAAATCTATTAAGCCCCGCAAGGTATAGCCGAGAAACAGAAAAGGATAAACAAAAAATTTTGCCTCTTTTTGCCTATACACAGATGGGGTGTTTAGGTGGCTAATCAAATATTATTTTAATTAAATAGCACACTGCATCAAAGCACAAACCTGTGCATGTGCTCTAACTCGGGGGAGAAAAGAATTTGTTTAATTTTCTATTTTTTTCTTTTTGTGGTTTAACACCTAAAATTTTGTTATTTAAGAAAAGTAGGTTTTTTGTAATCGATAAAGTTTATTTTTGTGCCTTGTGTGGTTTACTTTAACGTCTCGAAAATATTTAATTTAAAGTTCATGGCTTAGATTAGATTAAAGGATTTTTGCGACTTTTTAAACATTTATTTTCTGGTAAGACTTAAATATTAATTTGGATAAAGCGATAGAAAGCTGAATTAAGAGAGCATGATTGAATGAATTTTATGTATGGAATAAAAAATGTATATTTTAATCTTATTTTTTTGGTAAAAAATTAATAGAAATGAGGAGAAAAATTATGATTAAAAGACCCGGACTGAATACCATCCGCTCCCTATTCAGCACTCGTGTAGTATAAAGTAAGAAATATAAAGAAATTCTAGCAATTTTTCATGAGTTTCGAATTGAAAAGAAAATCTTTTTTTCCCTCTCCCCATTTTCCATTTTTTTTTTTTTGACAAAAATTCGATTCGTACTTATTTCGATCGCAATTTTTAAACTCTCTTTAAATGACAAATATTTTTTACATCAACTAATTGGTGACAAAGTCTGTGCAACTTTACCTCGATTTATATTATATATTTTATTCATTACACGTAATTGCAGTTTGGAAATTTTTTTTTCCAAACAGTCATTTGCAAGCGAATGTTTACTCGAACGTAATAACATCAAAAATTTAGCAAAAGAAAGGAGAAAACATCAGTTTAAAAGAAACAAAGCAAACAAACGGAAATAAGACTTGTCAGGTTATACGTTATTTCGAATAGGAAGTATCATTAATCTTCATCAAATCTCAAAAGAAATAACTTTGTTTAATATAAAGGTCGCCGAATGCTTGTTGGGAAATGGCCATATTCAACATGCGTGTTCTGCACAGCAAACAAGCTAAATATTATTTACTTGCTAAAGGAAACAAACGGCACAGGTTGAATTCCGTACATACAGTCAAACGAAAACCCAAACTCGACTTGAAAAGTTTTTATTTTGAACGAGCTTTACATTATGAGACGACTAATAGGAATGGGAGTACATCAAACGTAATGGAAAGCGAGTAAATACAAATGCATTGTAAAAGCAATGCGCAGCAACAAACATAAATCTTATTCACTAGCCCACATTTGCTAATGGACGCAAAGTGGATGCAACTTTTTTTCCCCTCCAACTCGTTGCACGGTTCTCGTTTGAAATTGAGATTGAGAACGACAATAAGAAAATGCTCCCAATGGGTTGGCCGCGATGAGCCGCACATATTTATCTTTATATACAGGACCAATTGCTTATTTTCGTCACGAACCGCGAGTTTGTCTAGAAATCATCCCAATTCTCCGTCCCCGGTCTTTTACTACACTGGTATATAAATTATGAATCAGTGGTTCTTTTGTCTGACGGTTAACACACAATTAATTTTAGTGAGTGAATTTATTTTATTTGTGTTTGATTATGTAGATATCTATTGGGTTGAAATTTACTGCTGTTTTATAGGTTCGTTACAAATCGGCTTTTTTTTTTAATGAGTGCTTTATTCGTGTCAGTAAAAATTACTCCGACTGATAAGACTTAACGATATTGATTTGAGTCGTATAATAACTATCTTTGGAAAGGATCTTGGAAGTAGTGGTTCTCTAGACCAGAAAACAAGTGTTGGCATCGACCAAGGTCTTCTATCTGTGTTTTAAATTATTGTTTCGGTTGTATAAAACTCAAAAAGTTGTCTCGAACCGAGTTTAAGGACGATGTTTAGAGAAATAGTGCATGCATTATTCATAAGAAAACTAAAACAAAATAAGAAATCAAATTTTGAAATTTTCATGGAACGAAACCCAGCTAAAAAATATTGTAATATTTTTGCAAAAAAAAATTTACTAAAATTGTGAAAAAATTTTTCAAGATTTTGGCCACCACCTTTTTGTAAACTTTTGCCACTTTAAACCGAGTCAAAATCTAAATTTTACAAAATTTTTGTAAAAATAAATCTACTGGATTAAATTTTGCAAAATCTTTGCATAAAAATAGCCACAAAATACGAAATTTGTAAAATATTTGCAAAAAAGCTGAAATTCTGACAGATAGAAAGAAAAGAAAAGGCTAATTAATGATAATGAGTAATTGAGCCACTGCGATGTTGTTCACCACCACAATAAGGAATTGCAGAATTTAAATAAAATTAAAATGCGTGTTTTACGAAACGATTCACGTGACCTTTAATTTGTTTTTCTCTTCCGGGTGGAAATGGGTAAATAATTTGTTGTGGAAAAATATTGCGAAGTGTGTACGTGATGATTTTGTTTTCATAAAACGTTGCAAGAGCTTAAACAGACGTGTTCTCACTTGTATTAGCATTAGGGTGGGATTAGGGGGACTCGATGCCAACAACTCTCGACACACATGCCAAATGTTGGTAGGGTGATCACACGACCAGGGTAAATTCAAATTACCGAGTGTTTCCATAAGCGAGCGAAACGTCGATGGTGGGCAGACAGTTAGTTGGGTCGTGGCAATGGCAGAACTGCTATCATATTAAGATAATGGAATTGGTGTAAATCGTTGTCTTAAATAATTATACGTTGCTTGAGCACCATCTGCTGCTTTCACCAAACTTCACCACTTTGCTCGCACCACCACCATCATTCCCGTTGCTAGTTCCTAATTATTTATTGAATGGTTATGAAGCAGACACACGCTGCATGCGTACATAATTCCTCTCCTCCCAATCTAACTTCTTCACCCATTTTTTATTTTTATTTTATCAATATTAAAATTAAATACCAACTCCTCGAGAAATAATTTTCCCCGATCCTTGCCAACACTTTATGTAACCACCACTTAGTTTGGCAACTTTTCAAATGTAATTTTTTACAACACGATTTTACATTTACTAATACTGCTCTTCCTCAAAATGGATAAATAAAAGAAGAAAAAAAAGGATTTTAACGTTTAATGTCACGTATCGCGTATCAAAACATTGGTTTCGCGGAATAAATCATTAATGTACAGCGCTTCATGAATATTTAAGACAAAAGTGATGTTGATCTAGATCTATATAACTTTGTATGAATAAGCCTAGGCCGGCGAGCATGAAGCAGAAGATGGGCAGCAAGTGTTATCAACTTCAGACATCAGCAATAGCAGATATTTAGGAAGGGCTGGAAGGAAAAAGGCAATAGGATCTGCCACTAGCAGTAGAAGGACAGACTATGAAGAAGAAATACTGCATCGTTGTAATAGTGGGGATTGAGAAGCCTTGGCAATAGCTTATTAATGTCTCCAGTTTCAAGAAAGGGGAAAAAAAGTAAACTGCCTTTGTCCGGTGTTATTGGCTCTTGCTAGGGGTAATTTATTTTCCAGTAATTAGTTATAAATCAAAATGAAATCTTTGTGTTCTCGACATGTTTTGTAATCATTTTAATAGCATGAAAATGACCAAATAACTTCCATTCTCAGACATCATGAAAAGGAACAAATTTTACGAGCGAATGACAAATTGTCACATTTTCAAAACTCTCATTTACAATTTGTTCATTTCCCTTTTGTCCTTCCTTCTATTCATACATCTCTCTTTATTTTTATTTTCTTTTTATTTATTTGTGGTATATGACAAATTGGCTAACAGATACCACTGAGAAATAAGACACAATTAATTTTGATCACTCTTGGGGTCTGGTTATGAGATTGATTGGCCTTCTACTTACTACAAATTGCAATATAGTCAGTCGTCCTATGTTATATACTGCTCTCGACAACCCTTACTTCCCACACTCATTTCTATTTGATATCTCCCACTCGACTTACACAAACGACTTGGCTTATTCTTATTTCTTCAAACAAATGGTACTCGACGCTCGTCAATTTAATTTTGTCGAACAAAGAATCGAATCTTAATGAATTGGCTTGGGAATGAAAAGTCACTTGTGTTTACACTTATGAAGCGACGGAAGAATGGTTTTAAATTGACTAAACACTCGAGTTTGATTAAGACCTATTTGAAAAGTAGATGGAGTAAATTAATTGGATGAGAAAAGTGATGGTATTGCCATCCTTTAATGACCATCTTTACGTGTTAATCCACCAACCGAGTCACCAGAACAAATGCCAACGCCTTTATATCACCAATACTGGCGCTGGCCAAAAACAAATCAAGGCACAAAGCAAAACTTCCAAATCTTATTTGTGGGCGGTATGGGTTCTCGGATTAGTTGATATATATATGACCATTTATCGTACGATTCAGAAACATGCACCTGCCACTTTGTGGGTTTCGAGAAAAGTGAGAAATGAGTGGAGAGCTGACAGTGATTAAAACAGACAACAATCTTGTGTGTGTATAATCAGAAAAAGTGACATGTGACAAACTGAATTTTTAATTACTTCGCAGCTCGGATCAGTTTTGCGTTGTTTGCTGATGGATCTGCTGCTGCAGCAGCTGAATTAATAGGAAATAGGTTTTCAATTTATTTTTTTTTCCGTGCGGTTTGCGAAATGAGAAATCTCTAATGACTTTTTTACGTTTTCGAGTCAAACTGAATCATTGTGATTGCACTAATAATAGGCCTAATTGCACATTTTAATTATATGGGGTATTGAAATTAATGAAGAATCAATTAATGATGCGAGACACGACAAATAGGGTTTCGTAATTGAATTGATTCCAAAAATCTGATTATAATAAAGGGATTTAATATTCGTCAAATTTCAACATTTGTTATGTGCTCGGGCTACTGATGAGTCTCGGCTTGAAAATTTTCTTTTCTTCTTCAGAAACTTTGGTTGGTTCTGAGATTTTTATTTTTTTTTATTTTGCGACCCGTTTTCTTGAAGGGAAAAAACAATAAGTGCCGTATTATATGTCTAATGGGACACATTGCGCAGCACTTATTCCGTATAAAGATTATTATTGATATACAGTAATGAAACTTGGAATTTTTTTTTATTTTTTATTTTACGACTTGTTAAAGATAATACAATACCACGAATTTGCGACCTAGTTTATTGCTTTGTGCCGATTTTATTGCTCGACTTTTGTCATTTTTTAAATAATTTTTCTCTATAAATTTTATGGGGTGCTAATTTTCAAATAAAATAAATTAAATATTTTTTTTGGAAATTTTTTTACATGCATGAGTATTTTCTACGAGCAATCTTACGATCATTTATTTTTAATATACGAAGGTTATTAGTAATTTAAAGGTTTAGAGCTCACATTTAGTATTCCAGAAGCGACATTCAAATCGAATTCAAATTAGAAATCAAACCACGAAAAACTACTCCCTTTTCCATTACAAATCGTGCGTGCTATCTCAACAAACACACGGCACATGAAAATGCGTAATACAACCAATATCTTACGTGCAACACCCGAAACGCATGAAAAAATAGGTAATTTTAATCCCATTCCACACTACATTGAATGCCAAACCTTAACACACCAATTTTAAGAATCTATTCTGTTGGGGAAAATATTTTTCATCTTGTTAGAGCCCGGATTTCATTAAGTACACTGTACCTGGTATTAAATTTTCTTCTAGACTTTAAAAAACCGACCAACTTTTTATCTTTTTTCCCCCCTTTTATCTAATTATTATGTATATAAATCTCTCTTAATCTTATTCACATTTTATTTCGTTTGGAAATTTATCATTTTATTTGATTCCACTGAAGCACCGACTCGAGATTCAGGAGAGCAAAAACGAAAACCATAATTCATACTGACAAATTTCTTCTATAATTGGTGATTATATTAAATGCCAAGAAATAAAATCTGCCCCTTTTCACTTTGCATCACCATTTCCAGCTGGTTGAAAAGGGCACTTCCGGTTGAATTATGGGCTCAAAATTTCAAGAACTCGATGCTCGAAGCCGCCCTAACATTTTTAAAGCCCTAAAATCTCCAAATTAGTTTTAAAAAATAGAATTTAATGGAATTTAACTGAATTATCTCAGGAATTAGAGTGGGGATGTAATAAATAGTGACAAAAGGGCACTTCCGGTTGGATTATGGGCTCAAAATTTCAAGAACTCGATGCTCGAAGCTGCCCTAACATTTTTAAAGGAAAAAGGAAAATAAATAGAATTTAATTGAAATCATTTATTCCTAACTGAATTATCTCAGGAATTAGAGTGGGAATGTAAATAAACGTTGAATTATAGGCTCAAAATTTCAAGGGCTACATGCAAGAAGTTGCCTTTCACATTTTTAAAACCCTAAAATCGAATTTAATTGAAATCATTTATTCTTAACTGAATTATCTCAGGAATTAGAAGGGGAATGTAAATAAATAGTGACAAGGAAACGAATAGAATATTCAACTCATTGAATTACTATAGTCATTTAATGGGTGTAAATTCTTGTTGGTTTACTGGTTGTGGTTGCCAATAGAAGTAGAAGAAGAAGAAAAAAGAGTGACTAGGGGGGAAGTAAGCTTTGCTTTGCAAATCAATCAGTCAGTTGACCTTTTTGCTCTCGGGGACTGGTCGCCACGAAAACAAACTGGCACATGGAGAGAAAGTTAAAGTGAAAGGAAGATTCACATCAATGGAAAATGAGACCAGGGTGATGGGGCCACTAAGACCAACGAAGCCTATTGTTTGTCTTGGACCGGGTCCAATTCTACACGCACCAAAAAACTCGAGTCAATCACACGGTGGTGCTGGTGGCGTTTGGGTCCCTCCTTTTCCCCTACCGACACACATTATTTTTCCACCTCCTACCTGAGTGAGAAGTGCGAGTCAATTACAATTAAATCAATTAAGGCACAGTCGGTTGATCTTTTGCCGACCTTTTGGTCTTAAGCCTGGAAATCTATTGATTTAGCAATAAAATTGATCAATTTTAATTGAAGTAATTTACCATTATGTCAACGTGGATGCATTTCTATTCCGTTAATTACGTGCCACATGTCGTGAAAAATTAAATTAAACGTTTTTCGGCCGATCGAACTTTAAAACACCTGTCCGAACCTATAAATATTTACGGCGTGCTCGAAATCTGAAGAATTTGAGGCAACCGTTTGAGGTCATCCATAAAAGACACGGTTGCAATATTTTTCTCACTGTATAACAATTCGCTTTCAAAGTGTCCACAATTTGGCCGCAATTGCCACAATACAAACCTGGAGTATGAATCCAGTGTCGAGGAAAAAGGAGTCTTTTATGGATGATGCTATTGCCTTTAAGATTTCAATGCTCTGTCCATTCCGTATGTGAGTGGCAGGCATCATCACTCCTATTGGCATGCTTGGCGCACAAGTTTTGATATGTTCCCTGCCTTGCCTACACAATCAATGTTCGCGTGACCTTTACTACAAGAGATTACGTTAGAATAGTGTTGTGATGACCTCCTTGTCTGCTGGCGTCAAGTCTTGAGTTGTAAGTATAAGAAATGTGGCAGGTATTCACTAGAGTTCCATAGAAGGAAAAAAACTTTTCTTTTTTGTAAACACAAATAACTTATTAATGGAAATCTTGCCAGCATGGCGCACAACATAAATTAAAACTCGCAGAAAAGCCGCGTCAGTGTTTAACTATGTGGTGCTTAATGTCGACCTGTGTTATGAGGATTTTGATAGACATTTTGCGAGGGAAAAAAAAGGTGGGATGGGGAAGAAAAACAACATTAAAAAGTGAAAACACTGAAATTTGCAATTTTTCTGCCCTCGATGTTACTTTAACTTACCATATCAAAACTTTCTGTAGCATAAAGAAGGGCAAAAAAGTGAGCAACTCAACCAAAAAGAGATACCTATATATCAATGCTTTCTCACAAAGAGCAGTGGACGTTGCCAACACGGATGGTAAAGTATTGACATGGTACACACATTTGGGAGGTCATATGCTGACCAACCACCGTTGATAAAATAGGAGCCATTTCAACCTTCACTGTACACAAGGGTTAAATGTTTCACTTTTTTTTATGCCAATATTTTTTAAAGAGTACAATTTATTATTGAATTTATTAAATTCCAGCAAAAATAAAATAGGTAATTAGACATCTATAGCGCAGTTAAGGTCAACATTTATTAAGAGAAGAGTAAATAAGCTGGAAGCACAATACACCCATAAGCGTTCATTGATCGTTTTATATGAGCCCAGTTTTGACCCACTTATCATTAGAAATATTTTCCAGATAAGATTGTGCCGTGCCGGTAATGATGTATGGCTGTTTTTGTGTGTTTTTGATGGATATACATGCCATTCAGAAAGGCTCAATTACTAGTTAACCAAGTTTTTTTTTCTAGGATAAGTATAGAGTGAGGTTTTCGGTGTGTAACGAAACAATACAACCTGCAGAGCCTCTTTACTTGCATTTTTTTGTGTTTGTGCTAAATTAAATTTCTTTTTACGCACGCCATAACATGATTAATTACAGAGCTTAAAATCTGCCCCGTCTTTCTTGATTCTAATGTGAATATGTTGAAACAAATTAAATCTTTGCAGTGAAGACTGGGATTTATTATCGAATTGAAGTACTGTATATAGTGAAGTGAAATGAAAACAAACATTGGAATTTTTTTTAGCGCTGCTTTAACCATTAAACTCGATCTGCCCTGCGACTACAAATTATTTGAGTGTGTGAGCATGTAAAATCAGCAGCAGCAGGGCGATAAAACTGTAATTAACCTTCATCGCAGATCGACAGGTATAAGCAGCAGGTTAATGACACGTCGGGTATGAAATATTGGACACACGAGCTAATAATATCAATGGAAACATTCAATTCTCTAATGGGACACATCCTTACCTATAGCCACAACAGCAAGCCACTTTGACGTAATCCATAAGAGCAGAATGGTGAATCGTGGCACAGTCATCATTGCAAGGGTAACTATTACACAAGCGTCAGAAGCCACCAGCGCATGGCTTAAGAGCTGGGTCGGCGAACCATGAACGAGAGAGAGAGCAGAGGAAGCCAGCTGAGGAACTGCTGCTACTACAGTTAACACGAAATGTAAACCGAAGGGGGAAAAAACTCAAATGATAGGCTCAGTGAACTTTGTGTAACATGGCTTCAAAGTGGGTGATGCCAATAATTTTGGCTTGAGTCGACAACTGGTAGCAGGCGCATGCAACACCACCGTTTTGCAGTCTCCGTGCGACTGCCTCTCGCTCTCTCCACTTTTCCCTCATGTGCACATGCGCAGTAAACTGGGTTTCACCGAGTGAAATGCGCACTCCACACTTGTACTGCCAACTTCTGAAATCGATCATCGTTTTCCTCAAAATTGAGAAAAGTGTTTGAGCTTTCAATTATTTTTTTTTTACTTTCTCGATTCAATATAAATTAAAATTTCTTGTTTTTTAAAAATATAGGAAAAGATGAGATTGAGAGAATCAAGCTTGTTGTTTTTCACCCAATTAGGATAGGGTTTCCATTCGTTTAGCTAGGTCAACCAACTGCGAGTGTATTTCTCCCAATTTGTTCGTGATAAATTTTTAATTATCACTTTATTGATTGGGTACAAATATACGAGTGGAAAAAGGATTTCTTCCCTTGTTTCTTCTTTAAATCACTAATGTGTAATACGATTACCGGTTGGATTTGAGATTTTTACTCAAATTCCATCTTTCCTCTCGAGGATCCGATTTTTATTTGAAATCTAAGCTCATATTTTTTTATTTCTTTTTTTCCGCCTACTCGAATACCACAAAGCAAAATTATTGATCAGAAAGAAAAAACTGCACAATTTTTAAAGGTTTTTGAACTAAATGAATGTGTTAATTATGGAAATATTGTCTTAAATTAGTAATATCTCCTATTAGTGTACATTTAAGACGAATTTACTCAATTTTTATTGTTATTTATTTATTTATTTATTTATTTAAGTTTAAATCGTGGTAGGATGCCAAACACTGTAAAGAAGAATCGGGTGGAGTGCGGCACGTGTACAATATTCATGAGATCACAAGTGTACACGCAAAGGTTCATGTTGTATACCGGTAGGCTCGATCTAAACAAGGAAATATAAATGAGTTAAATCAAACACTCGACTGTTTGTCCTAATCGGATTAAACTTTATCCGGATAAATATTAAATTGAATGAAAATGCTGTGAAACTTGTCACGAAAAAAAAAAACACTCGATTAATGATTCACGTTTACAGATTTCTGAAATATTTTAATTCGATAGGAATTGTTTAATTTAATTTTTCCATTTTAGTATGTAATTAGATTATTCAATTACATGAGTTTTAAGCTTATTGTATTTATTCATTCGGACGGCAGATTTAGCGATAATCGAAATAGTCACTTTTAATCTGGGCTACACTCGTATTTCTACATCACTTCCCACATATATTTTATTCAGTTTTAATATTTTCATTACAAAGTTTTCGAAATTAAAATTTCATACCTAAATCTCAATGAGTAAAATTCTAAAATTTTGTTCCTTATTTATTCATTCATTTTCTAAGGAAGGAAGTATGGTAATTAAATTGTTTCATTTAAGGCCCTTATAGAAACAAAATTAATCATAAAAGTCAAAAATGATGAAAAATGATGAAAATTCATCATTTTTTTTTGGTCATTTCATTGATTTTTATGACTAAAAATTTAAAAATCACTACAAAATGACTAAATATTTCTAAGGACGATTACATAACTATATAAAATTAAACGATCTATTCTCTTTAATTATATGTTACTCCGTACAATTTATGCATATTAAAATTTAAAAAGCAACAGAATTAAATGCAAGTATTAAATTTTAAACTTCGTGAGAGAAACGAAAAAAAATGTAGAATAAATGCCTACAGCACTTGTTTTCAGCAGCAGTTAAAATCTGAAAAATTTTATTGGCAACAAATAACGAAAAACTCATACAGTTTCATATCTAACTTCATATCAACTTCATCGGTCTATCACATTGAAAAACGAGAGAAGAATATTTAAAGCCGACGTAATTTAGCAGCTTTTACCTTTCGTCTCGAGCGATCAAAGAATTTCGCACAGCATGTGACATTATAAAAGATGATACAAGAAAGTAAAAAAAAAAGTTAGCGCGCTATGATGGATTGCTGGGTACTTCTACCACTTCCTTGCGTCCCTGCCCACTAACACCCAAAGGGCATTTTTCATTTATTGGTACGTTCCCATCCATTCTTTTTCCCTCCTCTTTAAATATTCGTTGCCACCAGGTGTGTCCTAATGGCATTGTAATAGACTTTTTACACCCCCTCTGCTCTGCTTGCACTTTCGTCTCTCGTAGAGGAGGCTGAGACCTCGACTGAGAAAGACCATTATAAATTTTCTACTTTAACAACAACAATTAAAAAAAAAATTTTAAATTTGCAGTCAACAAAAAACAAAAAAAAATTAAGAAAATTTTTTTAAAAAAACTTAACAGTTTCTTGCCAAAAGAGACGAGAAATTGGGGAAAAAAAGATAGTGAATCGATTTTCAAACAGTTTTGCCGCAATGTCTATATTTGAAGTGAGTTTTGTTTAAAAATTTATCGAGTTTAAAGTTTTTAAGTCTTCTCTTTATATTCATAAAGAATTAAAGGTGTTTTCTGCGAGTTTGTTTTTGGTACCTACAGTACTTGAAAATTTCTGTTTATTTTTATAAGAATTACATTAAGAATTTGTTTTCATTTCACGGAAGAAGCTTTGTCTTGTTATTCAGGGGAAATGCAAGACAGAAAGAAACTAATTAGTTATGGAAGAAGTGACAAGTTATTATTCCCTGCTCTTGCAAATTTTAACAGCAATAACTCGCAGTACAACAGAAAATTTTCAACTTTTGTTTCAAAATTATTTACCTTGTGTATAATAATACTCCATAAAGAAGATAAACATGTGAATAAATTAAAAGCGGAAAATGAAATGCCATATTTGTAAATCACGATTTAATTATTGCGTGGTAGCAAGTGCACGAGTAAAACCTTGACGTTAATGATTAGACAAAAGTTTAGTGTAAACAAGCAATGATAGAGAATACTGTGCGTGCCAATGTACTAGCAGATAACAGTGAAATCCTCCCACTAAGCTTTTCTCCACACGCCATTAGTACAACAGTTGTTTGATCGATCTTTTGCTTTATGCTTGTGGATGATAGCAAGAAAAATGAGAAGGTTGTCGCATCAATAGTGTATTAGGAGTACGTACAGAGGCAGGCGTTCGGGAATTCAATCTGACAAGCCCCGACTAATTCGAGAGGAAATAGTATAGAAATAAAATTTAAAACTCGTGTGAGATATTTATCTCTGGAGTTCATCATCTAAGTGATTTAATCTCATTACCCGTGTGTGAAACATAAAATTTGCTAATTGAATGATAATTAGAGAGCAACAAATTTTAGCACTTTAAATTTCACAAGAAATTAATTTAAGCAAAATCAAATTGCAAAGTCTCCCGAAGGAACCAATAAGGTTATTATGGTTTGCTGCAACTAATTCCAAAAATGCTCTTAAATTTCCTAATAAATTACAGCAATTTAAAAATATTAAATTACAAAATAATAAAAATTTTACTTTTTTTTAAATACTTCTCAAGAACAAATTTTTTTTTAATAGTAAAATGAGTTGGAATTTGAAAATAATTAGTTTAAAAAATCAATATATCATAATTAAGCACGAGATAAATAAAAAAAATTCAAATTTAGAATTCATTAATTATTGAATAATTGGAAAATAATCTTCCCTCTTGCCTTTGCTCTATTTATTTGCATTTTCTTGGGGGTTTACTCGAATGTGCTGTGCCATCTGTCACACATCACAGCTAAAGGATTAACATTCATTAGAGTGGAAAAGAAAATTTTTCATTATTCATAACAAAACTTTTAAGCATTTAAACTCAATTAGCAACATTAAATGAAATGTAAGTTTAGTTTAATACAATTTTTCTCGCAAGAATGCGATTCCTTTCTAATTTATCTCATACATAAACATGAAAATTTCGACTAGATCGACATTAAAATAAATGTTTTGATATGATTTATAACGGTCTACTATAAAAAGAATGCCGAGAAGCAAAACTCTGAACTTTGCTGCCGAATATTTGCGCTGGAATGAAAATTATCCGTCATAAAAATATTGTTTTTATTATACGAGAAATTTTTATTAGAGAACTTTCGACCGCCTTTCCGAGTTTTACTGCAATGCTTTGTTATCAGAAACTACAGTAGTAATTGAGTAATAATTTTTGAATAGTTTCAAGAATTATTAAGCAATAAAAAACAAAAAAGTTTCGACGTAACTTATGGGTCAATATTTAAAATTTTATTTGACTTTTTCCCAAATTGGAGATTTTCTCGTAATCCATTGATTAATGGGTGAGATACACAGTTTTAAGTTGGTTTATTAGTTCTCCTCTCAGAGAAAAGAGTAAGTTAAAACTAACATGAACAGGGCAAATCCCATTGAGAATTTTCCACACGGAATAAGGATTCAGTGATAATATCCAATCTTTTCTTTAGTTTCTTTCAGTGGTCACTGACTTTTTCCTTTTTTTCCTTATATATAAAAGACCCATTCATTTTGAAGTTGCTGCTGCAATAACGGGTATAGGGCTCCCCACAAAGATATCCATCTATCTCTCTTCGTCCTAATGGGTGAAATTAAAGAGGCTTATGGTATGAAAGATGATGGAAGACATGGTCTCATTTGCTCTTTCCACACTTCTGTTCGATGAAAACCGCTATTAAACACGCTTATCAAAAACGAGTCTTGAATAAATTAAAAATAGACTACTTGTGTTCACTTTACGATAAAATAATGGCACTAGGGTAAGAAAAAAAAATATTGTACATTATTCCAAGTTTATAGCTCTGCTTTTTTGTGCAATTACTACACGTTGGTGCACACATGCACCTACAAAACAAAAGTCGGCTGTTTATTATATCATATTAAATTCAACGCACATTACGAAGATAATTTTATTTTTTTTTTGCTGCTTCTTCTTACTCTTTATATTTTTTTGTCTTTCTTTGGAAAATAAACAAAACGTAAAACCGCAGTTAAGACATTAAAACGTGTGACAGAGGAAGAGATAGGAATGGTTAAACTTGATTTTTATTTTTTAAATCGTACGAGTTGAAGATAATTTGCTTTAATTGCTTGTATTTCTGTTAAAACTTGTGTAAAGGCATAAAATGTCAACATTTAGAAAAATGTAAAAATGTTGAGGGGGAACCAAAAGAGGGGTTGTAGTTGTAATGGTTAATTCGAGATATGATTTATGAAATGGTACATGTAGGTAATTGGGAAATGCTGGCATATAATGGTCAACATTTCGTGCAACCAGGTGAGGTGAGGTTGCGTTTGGACTCAGAAACAACTCGAAGAGCAGTAATGAGCAAAAAAAATGGAAGTAAACCGAAGTAATGTATCATTTATTTAAAAATTTCTTCTTTTCTAATAACGAGGCTAATTGAGTGGAAAAACTGAGAGAAAAAGTGACATAAATTGATTTTTTTTTCTATTCTTTTCTTTTTTTCCCTCTTCCAACCGTTTGTGTTGTAGCAGCTGTTATCGAAGAAGTTGAACGAAGAGCAAATTGATTAAATACAAACACTGTTGCATGGTATAAAAGAATGAGATAAGTTTTAATACAAAATTATATGGGAAGAAGGTTTCTGCTTTAAGTAAATTGAAAAATGCCGCTGTAACACGTATGCATAGACAAACTTTCTCAATTTAACAAGATAAATTCAAAAATTGGCTGATAAGATTAATTAGTATATAGAAAATGATTATAGTTTTAATACAAAGTTAACGTACTGACGCCATCACTGAGTGAAAATCATCCGGTTATACGTGCTAACTGTGTTTCTGCATGATTATAAAGATAGAAGGGCATCATTATAAATGAAATCCAATAGCTTTAAGTGGCGTTTACTGTACCAAATCGCGCACATACACGATAAACATGCTGCACTTTGAAAATATAGATGTGAGAACTCCTTTAAGAGGATAGAGTGCGTATAACTTGTTTTCGTAGAGATTTTTTTTCTCCCAAGCAACTCAAAAAATTACTTCGCTCTCTACTTTTTTCTTCAACAAAATATCCGTTTTTAGAAGTGTGTGGGAATCATGGCAATGCGTGGAGTTTTTGTGATTTCAAGGATCAGACACGTTACACCACTTATACAACTCCAAACGACAACAAAACTTTAAGGAAAACAATTAATTCCACGTAACCAGAACATTTGTTGTTGTCTGAATATTCTCCTGAGCACGTTCCCCAATCGATGACAGTTTATTCCTCTTAAGATTCCCCCAAATTTCACGTTTATATTTATTCTTTTTGACGATAGGTCTGTGTATTATGGTACTTCCTTTTCTATTTGGAGGGATTACTCGAGGTTTTTTAAAAAATTCTTTTAGAGTGCTCTGAAAGTAGAATGTGACACAAAGGTTGACGGCATCGTTAATCATTAAATCTTAGATGACAACATAAAATAATCTTTCTTTTAAAAGTTTTAAAATTTAATGAGCAGACAACTCGACTGCGAAGCACTCTTCTCTTCTCAACACTACACATCGCCGCCGCTATATGAAACGAGAATTATGTTGTTTTAGATTGGAAGAGGCCGTGCATAGCATAAAATTGGAAAAGGTAAACAAATTCAGACTTTGTAACTTTTGGTTTATATCTTGTTTACTGGTGTATTCAAGTTTGTGTGGTGCCGTACTATCAAATTTGATTCATCAGACATTAGCGAGGCTTCTTATCTTCGGAGGTTTTTAAAACGCACGTTAAGAAGAGATTATTTTATGTACAAAAAACAAATTAAGGAAAATATAAAATGTCAACTTTATCGTTGCAATCAGAAGAAAAGAAAATATTTCATTTCTTGTTATCGTCCCCCAACTCATTTTATCTCAACTTCCATACAAGAATAATCATTAAACTGATAAGAAACAGTACATTTATCATCCTGCAGCAGCAAAACAGACTAATTCATTTTGCCAAACTCTTTTTTAAGACTTGCTCACACAGTTCATTAATGTGTAATCAAGTGTCCAATGAAAGTAGGAGAGGTGGATAAGCTTTATGTGGCCAAAAGAGGTTATTTGATTTAGCTCTGACATTTAGTCGTTTTTTATATCATTTGATATGTCTATCAAATATGAATTTCAGACAAAATTGGTAAGAGAAAGGAAGAGAAAAAAACTTTCTTCGACGTAGGGTATATATAGTAAGTTTAAAAAATAAATAAACAAATAAATAAAAGAATTCTGTTTGTGGAAGTCATTGAATTCCCCGTGCTTGATTTCTTCGGGGCATCTATCGACGAATTCTTAACCTATGGGTACAAAACAGCTGCAATAATGTTTTGATTTTGCTAATATTTATTCATCAAATTTCCTTTTTTTTAAAAAAAATAATAAATTTTGCATAGTTTTCGTGAAAAGCAGTTTGTTTTGCATTGCCAGCATTAAAGGGAGCAGTTGCCTTGGTTTTGCGATGCAATGAAAAACACAATAAAGCGTAAAGCTATTTTAGTCAGAACCATTAGTAGAGTTATGTGCCAGTAAATTGGCAGAAAAAGTCATTATAATCATTGCTGTTGGTCATTGAAAAAACAAGGCAAAAGCGTTTACCTCGCCTCATTGTACTCGAGCGAACAGAGATTGCAAACAAGATTTGGAATCTACAATCTAATCTAGTGTAGAAAAAGATTTCCGTTGGGAAAGAGGATTCACATTATACTACAAATTGACATGTTAGTTATTTCATCATTTGGGAATTCAATTTTTTTCTCTCATCTCATTCTTTTTCTTTCTTTGTCGACGTCATCTACTCGATTCGAGTGTTTTGCAATCTTCATTTTTTTTCCCCCCAAAAAAATTTATCCGCAGTTTTCTTCATTTTTGTTTATTAGCTTCTATACATTAATCCCCTTTTTTCCGTGAAGGGTATAATTACTGCCTGATGTTTATTGCTTAAACTTCCAAAAGAAAAATTAGTACTTTTCTCATAAATTTAATTTTCTCCGTACGCCTAACGTAATAAATTGTGTGTGGAGCAAAAATATAAACTGCACAGTTTTTCTTACACCAGTGCCAACTACTCGAGCTTTAATAATTGTATTGAACGACACTTGGCAAGATTTGTTATAGAAGGAGAGAGAGAGAGAGAGGAAGGTAGTACATTGGGAAAAGAAGACTAGATCTACCACATGCTGACTCATTGCTGACAGAGCCAACATCAACACAAGATGTACAAATTTTTTAACGGCGCCTCCCTTAAAGTTTGTATAAAGCAAAGTCTGTTTTGGCCTTCGAGTTTACAAGACCTCGCCACTTAGGAAACTCGATGGAAAAAAATGTAAAATAGATTTAGAAAAAAAAAACACGAAACTTTGAATCAGTCGATTGTTTTTAATTAATTGTACGATATCACACGGCACCCTTCGACTCGTTAAGGTACGTCGCAATCAATTCATCGAACTTAAACGGTTATTTACGACTGTATTCTAATTTAATTAACCGTGTGTTGTTAATCGACAACAAGGACTCAGTGCTTGTCTAATCTGTAGCTATGTAACTTTAGTAATGAAATTGGCAATGGCAAAATTGGACACCCAACACACCCATACTCCACGAAGCGCTCACACACACCGAGCAGTATGGGAACATGATTCCGTTCGAGGCACAAATAAACTAATTAATGGCGCTAGCTTTAATTAATTGAGTACATTATTGGAGTGTTTTGTGTTCTACAACGGCTGAAAGAAATAAACAATACTCTTTGATTTATACCGGGGCTTTCGGGTGTTTTATTACTTTTATATATTTTTTTTATTTTTTATTTACACTTCTGGTCTCGATTAATGTACGGCCTCGGTTGGGAACGGACGAAATACAGCGAAGGTGTTATATTATATCAAGGCGATATAGAAAAAGTTTAAACTAACCCAGACAGCTGAAAAAGGATTTGGAGTTTGCGTTTGGCGTCATTTAGAGCCTAGAAATTAAGGAATTTTACATAATAAGCGTATGGTTTAATATGTATGTTAGAGAGTGCTTATTTTTAAGTATAAAAGGGCTTTTCGTTGCTGCATTCTTTGCTGCCAGCTGTTGCAGGTATGGCTGTTTCATCGCTCGGTGTGAAATATTTGCTAAAGTGGTCGTGGTTTACTGCAGTAATTCTTGCATTTTTAAAAAGCGTTGAACTGGGATAAAACTGTATTACTCCGTGTTGTCAGAAAGTTAGCGTCGTTTTAAGAATCTCTCAGCTGTTAAAATTGTCCTGGAAAATCGTGTGGCTCGTTAAATTACTAATCACATTCATATTGTTCATGTGTAATTAATGTAACGTCTTGATTGCTATTGCAAGCTGTGGTTGGTTGGCAATGCTGTAGGGATATAAGTACGGTTTTCTGGGAAAGGGGAGAGGGGAAGTCACTTTGAAGCTTTTAAACGTTGGATGAGAATGAATTAAAGTTTCACATTTCTCCGTGAGAGCAGAGTTGCCACTTCCGGTTCAGTTAGAAACTTGAAATTTTATCGTCTTATGGCTTTTGTGTGCTTGTATAGATTCCAATGTCTTGAAAATGTCAAGGTTTAATTCAATGTAGAAGTGCCGCCTTAGCTTCGTCTTCACCTTACACGGCATTACAGTCGAATGTTGCAGTGAAGTTTTCCGGCCTATTGGGCAGCAATAGAAATCTTATTTGCCTTAGTTGCTTTCGTACTTACTTATTTTTTCTGCATTTTCACACTGGAAATCAAAGTGGCTAAAATAATCATTAGATAGTTTTATTTAGTGGCTTGTCTAAATTTTATACACTTATGGCATAAATGACTAACGTTGTTGGTTAGATGTTTATTTTATACTCTAGAAATCCAATAGCCTTTCTTCTTTGCATTTAAAATGACTGAAAAGTTATAACTAAGCCGTTTTCTAGTTGTTTAAGCGGCTAAATGAAAAGTGACTAAAATTAAATCTGTGGCTGCGTTCTATCGTAGAAATATAAGTATTTTTGTTACTTTTGGTGTCACAACTTCTCTCGATACACGTATTAAAGTGAGGAGATGAAAGTAGCAGCGTCAGAAGTGAGAGAATTCACTTCTATTCCTAAGATTGAACGTGCTAATTGAATTCTACAGTATGTATGATTTTCCTAAGTGAAATTTAGTAATCATGGATTTAAACTTTAGTCAATTTTTATTTAGGCCCACTTAAACGACTAGAAAACAGCTTTTAGTCACTTTAAACATATATACTATTTAGACTTTTGTATTTCCAGTGCTTTAGGTCAGGCAGAACGATTGTAAACAAAACAAGAATGTAATTTTCTATTATTGACTTAGATACACGAGCATGAAAATACTGCGGTATTAAATTTTTAACATTTGTTATTGCAGTTTTGTAGCAATAAGTATTTGCTTTTCATATGACATTCAACATTTAAAACAAACTAAAATCCCTACTCTGTGTGTTTTGAAACCTTTTTACAAGAAAGCTTGCTTGTTTCTTCCTAAATGTCTTGAAGTTATGTTTTGCATTTGTTTTTCTTTTGCAACTGTCTACTTGTATGTCAATATAAATGACGTGTACATATCCTGTACAGTTTGAAAACGAAACGAGATGAAGATGAATCGTTATAATTGAAGATGAAAAGATACAACGAGTGCTTTTCCTTGTTAGTTTACAGCTTGTCAATTTGATGCCGTTACACGTTTGCCGTTAATTCTGAACATGGGATGCACATAGGCGAGTCTCTACTGTTAAATCTTGGCTAATGGTTAATTTAGCTTGAATGCTTGCCCTAGAGTCATAACCATCTGTATTGTTTCTTCTTTATTAAAGCAGGTTACATGAACGAAATTAATTGTCCTCGGAAGGTATAAAGGTCTTATTATACCTATATCTCTTACCTGCGCACAAGAATTACAGTAGAACAGCCTACCGTAAATCCAGAAGTTGCAGTTTCTTGTAAAACTTAATTCGTAGAAACTATTGCATTTGTTCTTTTAATTACGTACTTTTTTTTTGTCTACCACTGGTAAATGAAAAGCTATTTGTGGCATCTGCTTTTCCCGAGCGATAAGAACAATCTTGAGAATACGAAGAGACTGTTATACAAAATAATCAGAAACAAAATTGAGACGAAGTAATAAAAAAAAACATGCAATCAAGAGTCAAGACCGTGACTGATCAAGGAATCGCAAAATAATGGAGAACTGTGTTTTACAAGAGAAGAATAATGAGGGAGAACAACTACAGTATTAAAAGGCAAGACGAATTTTAATTACTTAGAAATTTCAGGAATGTTGCAGCGTTTGAGGTGTACTTTTCAGTAATACATGTACCGAATTTGAGCGTGCGTTGTGTAATATTAATAAAAGCACACTCAAAAAGTTTTCGTGCTTGTTTTACCTAAAACAAGCCCAGTGTGAACTGACAAAACTCGTTTTAGGAATTCCAATGCACTCGTGGTATTGCTGACACCTGACACGAGTGCTGGAAATTTTAATCATGTGACTACAAACAAGATCTGGGTTAAGATCCACATCAGAAATACTCAAGATCTTAAGCTGGATCTTGGTTGTAGTCACATGAGTAAACAGAAATGGCTGTCTGTAAAAGATAACTTCAAAAAAGGTTAGAAACCGTATTTTTGACACGAAACAACAACTTGCAGTCTCTCGATCTATATTGCTTTCACCGATGGCTGCCTAAGTGGTATAAAAACCTGGAATAGCACGAAAACTAGGCTTAACACATGGTCCCACAGGTCGTGTTATTTTTCTCGTTTTGCGAGTTTAAGATAAGGTGTAACACGAGTTACACGACCAAAGAAGCAGAGAATCTCATGTCATGCTCAGTTTTTGAATGTTCCTGTATTCATCACGGCTGTATTCAGTCTAAAAGATGCAATATGACATTGACCTACTTGCTTTTTTTTGTGTCCCTGGAACTGCCCATCCCTGACAACAAATATCAACCTTACATACACACTTGTTTCCAGGTCATTTGCGTTAGATATTAGCTAGCCGTACTATAATAAGAAAGAAAAATTGGATGTTCCAGTTACACAAACAGGAAATTGAAATTTAAGAACTAGAAACTTTTCAAAAAAAATTCTTAGTATTGAAGGCAAATCTAAAATGTAACTCTAGAAGGATATTTTTTGAAGAATATCCACATCTTACAAAGTCGTTCCACAATTTTTACCATTCTGGTTATATCCGCTTTTCCAAGTGATTTAACATTGATTAACCGCATTAGAAAAATGGAAAAAGAGGCTTTTGCTTTTACTTTTCAATTAAGAAAATATATCGAACTTAAGAAAAAAACGGTTTATATAAGAATTAAAACAGGTGGTGAAGTGACAAGCCTAAACCTTTTTTCAATTAATACAATCCCAGCGGTTTTCGACGGGAGATTTTAATTTGAGTTCTCTGTACAAAACCATTAAATTCCGAGATCTCTGAGCCAAAGAAAGAAAAGTAAGGAGGATAAAAACAATTTCTACTTTCGGTGATGATTTCCTTTTAAATTTTTGATAGAGTAATGAAAGAGAAAAATTCCCTTTTTTCTTTTGCAGTTTGATTATTGAGGCAAAATGAATCGATTAAGTTTCTTTAATAAAGTTATACAATGAAGACAAAATCTTGGATGTGTGTGTGTGTATGCAAAAAATGGTATTGGAAAACGAGTTAATTCATTGGAATTTTTGTTTTTAGTGACATTACCGTTATTAATTTGGAAATTTCTATTTACTTTTTTTATTAAAGTTTAATTGAAGGGAACGGAAAAGAGGGAACAAACAAACTTCCTTTATTTCAGTCGTTTTGAAAAGTTGTCGGCAAACTTTTGGCATGAGTCTGGATTTCTGCATTAAATGGAGGAAACCAAATACATGGAAAGATGGTTGCTAATGGAAATCAGTATTGAATTTAGATTTCAATTCCAGATTGTCAAATGTTTTTGAAATTTGAATAACAAATTAATGAAAATATAGAAGGAAATGATGTTGAAATCTTATCCAATCTACAGCAATTTTTTTTCCTGGAATATTTAATTTTTTTTTTTATAGATATTCACAATTTTCATGACTTTGGTTTCTATCGTTTCTCTTTGGAAACATTTGGCATTTAATAAAGGCACGAAAGTAATTGAAATGGTTTAAATTACCTATTAATTGGCTTTTGGAATTACCTAACTATCGGGTGGTTTAAAATCAACACTAACTGGGAATTTAAAACCGGGATTAAGTCTTTTTATGTAATAAAAATGCGATTAAATCGCATTTGATGTAAAAATTTGGACCAAAATTGCAAAAATGTTATTAACCTCGTTTTAAGGCTATCTTTATAGTTGCTTGTATGCGTGATTCAAATTGGTCATAAATTTTGTTTGATTTTAACCATAAAATTACACTCAATAATAATCACATACAATTAATAGGCGGTTTACAAGCATCAGTAAACATTTATTAAAATAAGAGTTTTCAACATTTTATTAGGTAATTATCAATCTGTATACTGTATTCGTGATAAATCACGATCACTATAATAAATCAGAAACACACATTGATACTTTAACAAATATTTTGTTGTTTTGCTGAGATAGACAATATACGTACAGTATCTCGAAGATTTTTTTCTGCCTATTGAGATTTGCTGCACTTAAAGATTTCTATGAAATTTGCATCAGTCACATGTTTTTCTCGGGATATTTATGTTTGTTTTGTGTAAGTTGATGCTGCATTGCCATGCAGATACAAATATATCGAGTTTCTGTTGTTGCTGGGATATTATTTGCTACTTATTGACGTCAATAACAAGTTATTTGCAAACACTATGGAAATTTATTTGCTTTTGATTGCCTATGTCAATAATAATATGCGCGACTCATTTTTCTTTTAGTGTGTACTCTCGAATTGTTTACAATATTCTATACTTATACATCGAAAACATTTCAAGTTTTGACATGTTGTTTGTTCGTATGAATACTGTGGATAATTTATTATCAACCTTATTTGTAGCATTGAACTCACCCATTAGGAAAAGATTGTACCCTTGCGACCCTTAAGTTGTACTCGAATTTGCATGAAAGAGAATTTTGTTGATGGTCGATGGTTTTTGTGATTGGTTTATTTTTGACTCGAGATCTGAGTATATCTTCTTTTTATATATTTATGTCGACTCGAAGTTTCCAGTAATGTGTGTATCGTAGTGAAAAGTTGCCCCCTCGTGAGGAAACAAAAAGTAAGGTTGGGGAAGGTCGAGTTGGCTCTGTCGTATGTATAAGAAAACAGGTAAAGTAAAAGACTGACATGCCGGAATACGTATACATAGTCGCAGTTGAATGGAAGCTGTGCAGCAAAGTTTCACAGATGAAAAGAAGTCGGTCGATTTCATGCAGTCTGCTCGAATTGAATTGTTTCTTATTCAGATGGACACCTGAACAAAATTCTCAATACTAAACTGTAGCTGGTGTCTATCGGTGAGTGAAAATAGAAAACGGACTTTTAAAGTAGTGCTTTTGTAGTACGTAGCGAATTTGATTAATATTTAATTTCTTGAAAAATTCATAAGCTAACATTTGTTTCGCTTTTTCATTTTGACATTGTCGAGAATTTTTTCGGTTTGAAGCACAGCTTAATTAGATTACTCTAAATTTGTACATGAACGGTCGTTTGCTTAATTTTCATCTGATTCGGTAAATAAATCACACGGAATTGAAAATACTCACACGAGACAAAAACGATGTTGATCAAATCTTCAGCAGATCTTAAAATTAAACGATTTTTTTTTTTGCTTTACAAAAAAAATTTTTTTAAAAAGAAAAAAGAAGGGAGGGATCGTCTGACAGGTGAAAACCATCAATCTTTATATCGCCTAATTTTAGTGCTTTCCACTCATGTGAGTTTTAAACTGTAAGAAAGAAAGAATGGATAAGGATAAAAGAGTTTTTCCCCACATCAAACACTTTAAGAAGGGAGATTTTAGATTAATGCTTATTAAAACGATATCTTATTAAATGTATTGCAGATTTTAAATTGAAAAAAAAAATCTATTAAATTTGTAAAGAAGAGGCAAAACTCATTATTTAAAAATGAAAATGAAGCCTGAAAGGATCAACGATCCACATCTGGCAAAAGCAATCATGCAAATGGAGCAGGAGTTGGAACGATTTTTTCAAATTGGGTGGACAGCAGGATGCAAGAATATTGCAGAGAATGAAAGTGCAATTTCCACTTCCTGAGAGAAAGAGTTTATTTCCCGTAGTGAGCTTCGTTGCCAGACGGCAGGGCTTAGATAGGAAGCTTAATAATCCGGAACTTTATTATACCAATGAATTTCCAATTAATTTCACGATCTGCTAGCTACACATCATTTCTAATATTTCCACTATATATAGGAGATTGAATTTACTGCAATGTTGACACCTAATTGAAAACATGAAATGCCTCTTTCATTAGAAAACTCGTAAATCGGTTAATGTAAATAACCATATTAGTAATTATCAAACTCGTTTCTTTTATCGTGTGCTATTTTGGTTTAAGACGCGTTTTTAAAGAAAATAATCACTTTTCATTAGTCGACAGAAAGAATGAATTGTTTTGTTCAGTCAAGTGATTTTATAGTTAACTATCCTATTTGCCTTTAGTGTGAACTGTGAAACTCTCTACTCTGAGGTTGCGCAGTAAAAACTCGCACCGTTGTGTTGGAAATAGTACTTTCTATTTTATATTGCCTTGCAATTTAATTACATTTATTTCGTCTGCTCGCACAATTGTTACGTCGCTGGACAGGCCATGAAATTATCAAAATCGAAAATAAACTACTACAATAAACCTGTCAATGTGTCAACATACGCAGTAGAATGCGTGAATCTTTTGGAACAACAAGAAAAAAAAATGTGTTACAACCCATTTACACTCATTTAGAACAACAAATGACAAAACATCACAGTAGACATGACAACTGTAAAGCAATGGGAAGTAAAATCAGTGTTATTGGCAACAATAAAGCTGCCCGTTATGTCAATAGACTGCTGTTGACTCTGAGAAAAACTTCCGGGGCACAAATGCCAGTAATATTTATGGTCGAAAGTTTGAAGCAGATTAAATTTTAACGGTTTTGTGTCGTGACAAATTTCAAATAATCATATTTATCAAAACAATTTATTTTAAAATTATAAATTTCCTACCCAATTTTTATTAAATTTAAAAATAACTTTATTTGATGGAAATTTCCATTTATTTTAACCAAACATTCTTGTTGTATTATGTATCATTAATAGCGATGATTAAAAAGTGTCTTTTTCAGAGCGTACAAAATATCCTCCATGGAGCAAACTTTTTTTTTACGTTTCTCCTCACTGCTTTCTTTTAAGTTATTTTTAAGATTCCTACTTTAATTAAAAGAACCGATAATAACCAGCACTGCAGATTAAAACTGTGTATGCTTTGATTGCAAACAGTATATCATCGCGAAATGAAAAATATAAAACCAAAATTGCATTTTATGACTTACTCGCAGATTAATTCATGCTCTTAATAAATTTAATTTGTCAATAACATGAAAAATCATGTCCCGGTTTGTAAATAAGTTAAAATTTAAAAACCGATAGATGGATTATTCTCGTGAGGAGAGAAAAGAAAAAAAAGAGAATAAAAGGAAAAATTTCTGTCATCAATCTTCATTTGGTATAAAAAAAAGTGAAAATTGTCGCTGTATGGATGCAATTGCACATTTTTGATAGCTATGTCACATATCCATTACCTGGTGCGATTCCCTGGGAAATGATGTCAGTGATTGGTATTAAACAAATATGAGCTTTCAATGATAACATTTAAGAAATCAAAACGTATGCCTGACTTCATTGCAGATGGTTTGATCGTGACTAGAATCTGGAGCATCAGTTATAAAATCGGCGGTAATGGATTTTTAGGGCGATTTCGCTTTCTGAAATGACGACGGATTGGAAGTTTAAAAAGAATTCACCGATTCTTTTTTCTATTTTACGTGACTTTCTTGAAAAGCATTTTACAGTGGTAGGAAGTGAATGAATTTGGTTTAACGATCATACTTTGAATTTTAAAACTGTTTTAAGCGTTTGTGAATATTTGCGTTGCTTCGCATATGGCGTGTTTATTACCGTCAAAAATGATTACATTTTATTATGTCGCTTTGAGTTACGGGTTTTTTTTCTTCTTGGATTTTTGCCCACGTTCCTTGTTTACAATGTTTGACTTTAATTCTTAAATCACTTAATAAAAATTGTCAGATACAAATTTGTGATGGATTTGAATAAAACCTAGCTGTTCTATTTTCTTATCGATTTCCAATGCATATCTGCCATGTTGAATTAAATTCTTTTTTTATTCTTTCTTTTTATTTCCTCTTTCTTTAACTATTGAGAGATGATGAGATAAGTTGAGTCGTATTGAGCTGTCATTTAAAATTATTTCCAGTGATGAGTTTCAAGAATTATTGATCAATATTTAACACACTTGTATGACTTTTTTCGGTTATTAATTGATGCGTTTCTTCTCCGAACCAAAGATTAAATATGAAATATGAAGTTTTATCTCCTTTTAAGAAACTATCAAACGAGTCTTCGATGATGATGTAAAGATCAAAAATAAATGGAAAACAAGGGAGAATTAATTGAATTATTTCTTTTTAAATAAAAAGACAATCGTTCAATGTGAGGAAGAAGAATTGGAAAATAATCAAATCATCTTGCATTATTTTTGCTCGCAAAATGTGACAAATCAATCTTCATTCGTGGGAGTACAACACCTCACAATAAACGCAAACCCAACCCTAAAAGACCAGTGCCCATAATAGATATTTACTCCCAACAGAAATTCCCTAAATTGAGAGCATAAATCTCTGTTCCCTCTCTCTCAGCATGAGGGTCCTAGTCATAGATCAATTGTCCACAAATATTGGATTTGGATGATGCTATCAAGGCAAGACTGTCGCCAGATATCTTTATATCTAGAACTTACTGCTTGGTGGGGTGCCATTGTATCAAAGCAATCAAAATGATATCTTTGAGAAAAAAAAAGTCGCAAGTCTTCAGAAGGCGATTCGACTGAAATCATTTATTGCTTGTTTTATAGGTTGTGATGTGGTAGTCTAAAAAGGGCACCTTCTCTTCTCTCGTGAGACAAAAACATCGATTTCGTTGAATCTTTATTATTCTTGTCACTTCGGATGAAGATTTATCAAATCACATTTTGCCTGTGGGAATGATTCTTCAGATGGAAGAACACGATTCTCGTCAAGTATAGAATTTTGGGTGTTTTCTTCAATTTGCACACCTGTTGAGTTTGCTCTAACTCTGAAATGAAAAAGGGACTTTGAATACGTTGTGGTAATTGCTTTTGTGCATTCCTATTTGGAATTTCTAAAGAATCAAGTGGACTGCAAATTATTGATTCGAATGATTTTTTTCCCCTTTTTTTGGATTTGCCACTAATGCGTGTCTACTAATGTACGAAATCAGTCAAATATGAACGTTTAAAGTTGGTGGAATCTCAGCTAACTCTGGGATTACTTTCCTCGGGGGCGTGGCTGCACTGCCAAACCTTAAGACATTTTCTAACGTCGATGCCTAACCATTAAAAATGTGCAAGTGCAACGCATTAAGCTTTCGGTTGTCAAGATTTCAAATTTGATTAGTGTTTTTCTTTAAAACGTGTTCGAGCTTGAATTGCTGATTATGAATTTTATTCCTTATTATTGCAAATCACATCCGTTCTCAATTTTACCCACAACATAAAACCATTAAACAAAAAGTCAATACAGGTTTAAATATCGAGATTAAACTTTCTTTTGAAAAAAATGTTAACTTCCCTGCCATTCTTCAGCCGCTTTGAAAGTTAGGGAGAAAAAATGGGACAGTGTGTGGTAGTCTTCTCATGCAATTGAACATCTAATCTACCCAAACGCATAAGTGCCTTTTTTGTGAAGTAGCTTACTATAGGAAAGAATTTCAATTTTGCATCACCACTTCTCATACTTTCACCTTTTTTTTTGAGTGATAAAAATGCAATGCACGCCACCCAAGTTGCAAAATAGAGGTTGGGCAAAACCTCTTCTTTCAATGACCATCGAGGGATAGGTGCGATCGAAGGAGGCAGGCAGGCAAGGAGGGAGAAAGAAGTACAGGAAACCAAAGACAGTACCATCTTTGCATTTGGAGTAGAGTTAGACATGAAAGTACACTTGTCCCACTTTTTAAATCTCCATAAAAACAGCCAGGAAATAAATTTTGGGAAGATGCAAAGCACCTGGGTGGAACTTAGTGGCACGAATGAAAGAATGTTTGCAAGGCGTGTCTGAAATTTTCTTCTTTGAAACCATCTTCGTCTTGGGACCACGCCCTATCTTTTGGGAAATGAGCACTTTATTCTGCAATGGGTTTTTCATGGTGAGAACTTTGGAACAAACACACTATAAGGAGATAAAAATATGGGAGATTTAAAAAGGGGCTATAATTTCCCCCAGGAATCCATATGTCATTATCAGTTTTTTTTTCTCTTCTTTTGACATCGCAAACAAACTTGTTGACGTCGTTAACCGTGGATTAGAGCAATACTATTCAATGGTAACAGAAGAAATGACTTTAAATGATGAAATGCGAAAAATAAATATTTTACTGTTGCTTTTTTTATGTATGTTAGAAAAAAATTTATCAACAAAATTCTTGGAATTTATTGTAATGCAAAAATACCATTTGACCAAATACTTGGAAATCAAAGCAGTATATAAAGGAAAAGATAGGCGGTTGCTGCATGTAGCAACTCACAGTTCAGAGCAAGAAAAGGAGACAGTGATGTGGAAAACATGGAAGTGATATAGGTGAAGAACCTTTTGTGCTATCACACGCTAGAAATCAATTTGACAAAATAACGAAATGGTTCTCTTCGAAACCACGTCCACTCAACTTCATGCTCGATTTAGTTTTCATTATAATAAAACCTACAAGCCTAGGTCATAAATATCAATGATAAACGCATTTCACTTTTTTTCTTTTCTTTCACTTAAAAATTTAAACTTAATTCAGTTTTTTTTTTTTTTGTCTTGGGATTTTCTTGCCTAAAAATCTGGGATTAGGGATTTAAATAAAACAAATTGAATGTAATTAATTATTCTTATTTCTCTTGCAAAAAAAAGATTACTTTTTCTAGTTTTAATAACTTTGGTAACACTGTTATTAATAAAATTTTAATTACACTCTGCATATTATTTTTCCTTTTGTATAGTATACTTGGTAATTTCTCAGCATGATTTCCGCAGCCATTGTGCGGAAACGGATTGCGAAGTTTTAAGGGTTTATGTCAACAAATCCATACCTCTGAGAAAACTAAATAAAACATTAAAAATGATGAGCTGAAAGCAAGAAGTTATTTTTTTTTCTCTTTACTGTTAAAAAAGTTTTCCTATTCATGCCATGTGAATAGATTAAGCAAATCTAAATTCAAGTAAACACTTCAGGGTATGGGTGATTTCACATTTTAGAAAACAGCAGACTTATGTCAACAATATTATTCAAATTTTTTTGGGTAGAAATACATGTTTATATGTTTTAAAATGGGTTTGTTTTGTTATTTCTTGGCTTTCCTGCAGTGCAAGACGTTAGTAGCTCTGAGCACAGCGAGCAACGACTCAAGTATACTTTGCATCTTTTACCTATCTGGTCTCTTATGTACTATTTTATACCTGTCTAAAAGGATGTACTCGAAACTATAGAACCCTAAAAGTGTATTACTGTAGTAGGTATAACCGCATGGTAATGTGCTAACATTCTGCTTTCATGCCCTCTTTAGGGACTATTATATCAATTTCACGCTTGCTTTTGGGAGTGTTAAATCAAATGTCTCACTAGGGAAATATGAGTATTTTTTCTTTTATAATACTACTATAAAATTAATGTTGCGCAACCACAACAGTTTTTTTTCACACTTGTCGCGATTTCACCTTCCATATGGAATGGAATGGAGAAAAAAAGTAAATGCGTTAAGGGTTAATGCAACTGTCATAATGAAATTTGCTTTTAAATGAGAACTCTCCTTAATAAGCGCCCATGTTCGGTAGAAAAGTTTCGGCTAATTATTTTGTTTTTAATGCTTATTCAAAACACGCAACTTAAAAAATTACATCGAGCACTTTAAGCGCAATTTAAATAAAGAAGTGAAAACAATTTTTAATTCGTATTTCCTGATAATTCGGTATACTAGTATTAAACTTTGTGATTACTGATTAGCATATTTTTTAATTATGAGTGAGAGTAAATTAGTGACTAGTGTATTCTGTTTATGACACATAATCGATATTTCAGTATGTGTACGAACTGTTCAACATCTGGGTTATCGAGTTGAATATAAAATTGAACGATTGGAAAATTTAATGTGCTAAATATTTACATTTTTATACTTTATTTATATTTAAAAATAATATTTTACTATTTAAAATGGCTAACAACAGTTCCCAAGTGGAACAGGTTTATTAAAACGATTTAAAATCAATATTTAAATGAAGCATTAAAATTTTACACTTATAATTATTTACTGTATTGTAGACTTAACCTTCCAGAGTAATTGAAAAATACCACATTTTCTTATTTTTGTATCGAGAAACAGTTCACAGAGGGAGCCATGTATCAAGCAAAAGCTAAGGAAGGGAAAGAATGTTAATTCAAAACAAGAAAAAAATGTATATATAGAAATTTAAAGGGATGGTTAAAACTGGGGCGTGTTTTTTCGTGCAAACTACTTTAATCATCAGTTTAATTGCCCAAAATGTCATTCTGAGAAAATTCTATTGTGATTCAATAGTCTGCTAATAGATGGCACTTAGTGCCACACCTAGTAAAATTATAATAAATTAATAATCAATGGGAAAATGGATATCACATATAAATTCTTCAATTCCTTTTTTTTTCCTTCCCTTTTTCTCTTCATTTCTAAAGACTTACTTCCGTGTAGTGCTGATGAATAGATTCGAGTTTTGTATTTAGAATTGATTTGCAAGCTCCATGGTGAAATTGTTACTTTGATCTGAGAACCGCGTCTAATTATACAGTTAAAGGGAATAACAACCAGTCAAGAATAAAAAAAACTCACTGTATAATTATCATAATTTTTGCTTTTCACAAGATTTTATTAGCATTACTAAACAACATAATAATCACCTTTACATTTATTGAATATCATGACAAATGATAAATTTTCACACATCAATTTTGACAAAACTTTTCATATATCATGTTCACGATTTACACATGCGTACATTGATTTCTGTTGACAGGTGCAACTCTTCCCGTGTTGCTTCACATTTATACACACCCGCATCTTCGAGAGTAAAATTCCATAACCGTAATTTTGACATGTTTAAAGCCCTTTCCAACGTAAATCTCGAATCCGTTCCACGTAGGGAACTGTTCTCGGCTAGCAACTGTGACCGCTTTTCACCTCCGAGGAACGACATTTTCTTCCATGTGAGCGTCTATTAAAAATATTCATCATAGCAATTAACTCAGACTACGTGCAACATAGTTTTAATGCTTTAATTTCTTACCAAATTTGACGAAGAAGAATGAGGCAATCCTTCCACCGAACAAGTTAAGGTCAAATCTCCCTTGATACGCGGGCATTTGAATAGATCGGCTTTAATCGATGGTTGTGTCTCCTCTACATGCTCCGTAGTTAATGCTAAATCATGAATCCACGCCGGCGTAAAAGGTTTCTCGGAGATTTCGGTCGTTGTGGTTTCGCTCGTCCATATTACAGATCCGTTGTTGTTCGGTACTCGTAATAGCGAACCTTTCAAACCCGGGCCTCGAACGTGATAAACGAAGTCGACGGTTCTGTTGGCAACGGGCGGTGGGAAATTAAAGGCAGAGCTGCGGTAGCTGTCCGGTGGAAGTTTGGGCGGTGGAACTCCGTGTTTCCCTTCGTAGAGTTTGATTGCTTCCTCGTAACGTTTTCGCCATAACTGATACGCTTCTTGCCAGTGTGAACGTTGGGTTGGTGTTGTTGGTGTTGTTTTTGAGGCAGCGATATGGGAGCATAAAATGAAAATAGCAATAAGAGTAATAAAATTGTACTTGCCCCGTTCCATTGCAGGAAGAGGAATGACTCTTCCTCGAGTTAATGACCTAAAAGGATTATTGCTTAGGGCAAACAATAATGATACGGTTGTGGTTTAATAGTTGTTGTCGTGGGTAGTCAAGGTCATAAAGAAGATGAAGCAGATTTATTTTTTGTATGTTTTTGCCTTTAAATTTAATGAGAAGTGTCACTGCACTCGTTCTGCACTTGTAAAAAAAATAAAACAACAGTTTTTCTTTGCGTTTTATTTACAATCTGTTGCACATTGCACATAAATTAGGAGTTTGGTTTAAGGAGGAAGGTTTATTCGTCCACGCATTCTTGATTACGACATACCTTTTAAAAAATTAAGTTTTAATATTATGGAATTGAAGTAGAAAAATTTTAATTTTACCTTTCCTGAACCACAGTTTGAATTTTCATCGGCTCCACCTTTCGACTTGAGTGACTGTTGGTCGGGCGAACACCAAAGACGAGAGCAAACACCCGTTTCATCCTGTTTAAACGTAACATCAAAGTCATATTTGTTTAATTATGTATAATATTTACTGTACTTGAACATATGCCGCAAAACTTTCATCAAAATTACGTTTGCACTGGTCGTTTAAGCTTCGAGCTTGATATAAACATTCTCCATTGATGCATGTGCCAAAATTTCCGCAGGTGGAACCTTCTCGAGCAGCAATTGATTCCGTAGTGTCGGAGTTCGTGCACTTTAATTCCGTGCATACATTAGCGTCGTCCTGACAAAACAAACGATTAAAATCGTTGGACAGTTGGTCAACCAATCTCAGAGGGGTTAATTACTTTATTTTCTGCAGAGTAACCATCTCCATATTCATTTTGGCACTGCTCGTCCAATGAGGGAATTCCACTGTCACTGCACACTCCACCGAGACAAACCTTTAAGAATTATTTACGTTTCATATAACCTTGATATACGATTTTGTAGAATGTATGTACTTTCTGAATGCCACATGGGGTTCCCTCGATTGCTCCGGAGTTGGTGGTCGACTGGCTACTATCTTTCTTGCCACACCATAATTTCGAGCAGATATCTTCATTTATCTGCATTTATGAAAACCTTTTGTAAATTCAATTTATTGAATTTAATATTCTTTTTACCGTTCCAGTAAATTGGTACGAATCGTCTCCGGTTCTCATTTTGCACTGGTCGTCTAAAGAGCCAGCCATGATCACTGGCCAATCACTGAGCAATGGGATTTCAGGATCGCTGTCGGGTGAATTCCACAAGCATTGCCCGTCGGTACTTCTGTATAAAAAAATTAAGATAAATTTCCAACTCCATCTAATTTGGTGATTGCGTTACCTGACAAAGTCGTTCATTATTTGTAAAGAACAGGAAGAGAATTTCCACCTGTTATTAGTAAATGTACTTGTGCCCATTATATAGCCGTCAGACGCTGGGCAGCCAGATGCCTCTTCCTGTCCGTCGTGGGGACAGTTCAGCCTGAAACGATGGCATGTGATTTTTGTGACTGGATTTTTTTATTTGAATTTGTTTACGTGTGAGCCAATTCGTGAGCACCCGTGAGAACACCCGTAAACGACGGCGCTTTATCTTCGAATATTCCTGAATTGTACCCATTCGTATTGCATGTGGTTCCAATGAAAGCCAAACCTGATAAAAGAACTCACGTTGTATTTTGTATTTTAAACGATATCTATCTTAGTACTTTACCTGTGATAGTGTCGCTCCACTTTCCACCACTTACTGAACCGCCATTAATTCTAAATATTAATAAAAGTAAAATAAATAGACGTTAGCAATTCAATTTATATAAGTAAAGAAAGAGTCAGGAGTCAGTTGTTGTAAAATTTCATTTATATAGGTTTGGGTTTAGTTTTGTTAAGGTCCAAGAATTGCCATACAAATTCTTAATGGTAATTAAAGTGAAGTAAATATTCACCTCATGTTAAAGATTGTGTGCAGTAGACTGATAACATGATTAGTTATGCAAGAAATGCTTGACGAGAATAAAAGAGGAAGCGAATATTTCCCATTTGCATTTCCTTCTAAATCAATTTACACTTTGAATTGCTGTTACTGTGCATTTGCTACCTTAGTTGTAGGATAAACAACTTCTGTTTAAAGAGAGTAGTGGTAAGTAGTTGTAGTACATTAGAGGTTAAGGTCGCCACAGACTACTTTGGTAAATTGCGAAACAGACACAGTACAAACATCAAAACTGAAACAAAACTACAATTTCAAATATAAAACCAAAAATCAATAACACAACTATTGTCTCCACCGTGCAGCCTGATATTCTAGTCCATTCTGTTTAAAGAGTTCGATATCAATGACCTCTGACAGACCCTAATGTGAAATTTGTTGTCGAGATACTACCGAGATTTGTTTACTCTTGACTTTCCACGACCCATTCGACTCTTTGACCCATTTGCATCTCTTGTCTGTGAAATATTTGGCGTGAACCATTTACCATACTTCCCAATCACACTGTCTATCATTCATTAAAGGATAAAGTAACTATAGTTTAAAGGATTTGGCATTTTACTTGACTTAACAAACGATAATTTATTTTGTTAACTTTTTTTTGGTGTTATCTTAAAAATAACACCCGAGTTTGGCTGCAAAAACAAATTAGCAAGCCAGACCATTAAAAGCCACATGCGTGAAATCCAAAGTAATTATTTAAGGTTAAACTTACGAGGTTTGAAGCAGAGCCGTATCATGGGTTGGTAAATCTGACTGACTGTTTAGCCAGTCTCTAAAACCGTAAAGTACTTTTTGAGCATCTGCTCGTATCCCACTTACAATGTTGTTAGTAATAAACGGTTGATCTCCTGTTGACTGTGGAATGGGAAATTTATTAACCATATTATTAAAGTGGGGAAATGTTTATGCCTACACTAAAAGTGACTAATCCGGTTATGGCGACCGAAATACTGGGATT
>JAQFZO010000112.1:0-39616 GCA_034695885.1 Geophilus flavus
TTTGATTCGTGGCCAATCTGGGAATTCCAATATAGAGTGCAATTCCTTCAAATCAAGAAAAAGACATCAAAATATGAGAATTGATGAAAATTGCGAAGTGCAAATAAAAAAAGAAAACAATAAATATCAAATTATAACATCGATGAGATATTAGAAAATTATCGCATCGTAAAAGTAAATAAGTAATGGACTACAAGAAAGTTTTAAACAAATTGTTTTATGTTTTTTAAAGTGGTATACAGTGGAATCTGCTTACAATGTCATTTATGGGACCTGGAAAAAAGTGACGTTATATGCGGGTTGACATTTATAACCGGATAATTTTAGTAATATTTTAGAAAGGGGTTCAGAGAAATAAAAAAGTGACGTTATAAGAGAGTTGACATTGTAACCGAGAGCGTTATAAGAGAGTTGACATTGTAACCGAGAGCGTTACAAGTGGGTTCCACTGTAACACTAAATTTTGGATTGACCAGAAAGTGCTTAGGTGGGGCATCTTCTCACAAATTACCCTATGCGATATTCGAAACAAACAAAAATTATCGTGAAAATTTTTATATCAAATATCGTAATTGTGATACATTTGCACGAACAACGAAGCTGCATTCACAACTTTATCATTTCGTAGCTTCCGTTATGCAACTAGTTAGAAATGTAACTTGACAACGTAAAGCTTAAAAATAAAAAAAACAGTGGCGCCACCTATACCGTTATCCTGGGAGAAAAAGCTTTGTTGTGCACATGCGCACTCTTCGTTCATTGTGAGGTAAACAAGACAATGTTTTAGCATCGTTCACGATCAGATGACCTGACAAAGTTTTTTTTAAAACTTAGTATTTTATAACGCCTTATTTGTTTGCATTTCTTAGCCATGCAGCCCTTTGAAAATCTGGGCCCATGGGCCTAGTGATTGATCCCTATATTTAGTACCATTTAAGCATCTCACATCGTAAAACTGTATAGACCAAAAAAACCCAAGCCAATTAAGACCAAACTCATAATTCCCTCATAAAGTTATTCCCAAAACTAATTAAAAATATGAATCTAAGCCCTGCAATTGGCATTTAGGTGGTTAAGTTACAGAAAACAGTTGTGGAAAGAAATTTTGAAAGGAGGAAAATAAATAGAACACAATCAAGGAGGATTACAGCCAGCTTTTTCTCTCTCAAGTCACTCCATCTGCTTTTCTCATGGGAGTAAATGAAAACGTTCCCGACTGTTGTCTTTTTTCTTTCCTTTTTCTATTTTTTTGTCTTTCTTTCTTTTTGTTGTCACTGGATTTACTCATCTTTTGTACAATAACTTTCATTGAAAAACCAGTATTTGAACATTCGAAACGATGCTTTCGATCATGGTGAATTACGTACCTCGACTAACTCGTGGATTTGTTGGCACTAATAAATGTTGCACTCAAAAATCATTAGGTGCATGTCACTTTATTACTTCATTAAATTGCCAGTGTTCCAGGTTAACCCAGTCACTGCGCACGAGTGGTTAGCACATTTGCCACTCGGTCGTTTGGTTCAAAGGGTCAAGCAGGCAAGAGTGATGAAATTTTCTTGGAGGAGGAAGAAAGGAAAAAAAAAACAAGTGGTGACTTATATACGGGGAGATAAAATTATCGGTCTCTCGAGTTAGTTTGCATTTTGAATGAAAACTGAGCCTCGGTTCTTCTAAAAATCTTCCAGTTAAGGTAAAATTTCCTGTTAAAGGTGTAGAGGACATTTCTTGAAGATAAAAGAGGTTTTATTAGGGCTAATCGACTTAAACTGATGCATTAAGGGTGAGACGCATCTACACCAGTCATGTCCATTTATAGTTATTGCCAGGGAGGACTTTGGTGTTAATGAAATGGGTTTGGATGGCCAATCAGAGATGGGGAAATGGAAAGATAGTTTTGTTATGACAGTTTGTCAAGGAGAACAACATTCTGTAAATCTCTGTTCAGGGTAAGATTTATAAATCGTTGTAAATCCTTCAAATCTTTATTAAATCTTCAAAACTTGTGAAAATAAGATATTAGAGAGTTTGCGCATAGCGGTTGTTGGTTCATTCTATTATTGCGTTCATATGTTGTTGATAGGTAATGATTTGAAATAAACAAATAATTATATTTCAAATGAATTCAATGATATTCTACATTACCATTCCATAAAATTCTCTTTAACAATAACAAACTTAACAATAACATCGTCATAATTAACATCAAAATAACATAATTGATAAAATAATGAGTCTAACAAAGTTCTGCGTTATGTTACAGCAATTTATTATAGTTATAAATAGTTAAGGGCAAAAAGATATGGGTGTTTGCGCAATAAATATGGCGCAAGAACAAATCGTCACTCAAAATTGCTAAATGGTGAACAAATCTCCATGTTTATAACTTTATAACACAAAACCTGTGCGCAAACTCTCTAGTTACAGTAAAAAATGCATTAGTGGTGTCATAATTGATGGCATAAATTAGTCATTTCCAAAATTTAACACTTAAATCGTAAAGCTGCAAGTCAAGATTTAAGATTTATAAATCTCATACTGGTACATTTCCTTCAATGTCACCCCTCCCCGCAGTTTGTAAGAAGTACTCGTATCTCATCTGGCCGTGTATTAATGAAACATTGCCATCTGGTGCCAGAACAATAAAACTCGAATTTAATTCGTGTTACGGAGTGTTTTGACACCAGATGTCGCAACTTAATATGTGATCATCATCGATCATGTGCACGACTGCTGTGAATATAGCTTTCCTTCACTCTTTAATTCAAATTTGTTTTTTTTTATATACTTTTTCTGTTTCTTTTGGTTTTAATATGTACAACATCTTGCACACAATGTGTGGAATGTTGGAAAACTTCAAGCTGCAAAATAATAATTATTTTTTTTATTTAAACTTTAATGAGTTTTCCAGTCATTTCTGTTGTTTTGCTCTTTTTACTTTTGCATGAAAGGAATTTCCAATTGTCGTTGCCTTTGAGTTGTAATTTAAAAATGACATTTACATTTTATTTAGAATGTTCATACTTTAAACCCTACAGATAAATAATTTAGTTCAAACCTCTAAATATTGCATGGCACAAGTATAAACTGGGCTTTCATGTAAATACACAGTTGACCACTTGAACTTTTAATCTCTAAATATTGGGATTGTGGGTATAATGACTAATGAGCTTGTTAGGGGATTTCTATGGCATTTACTACACAGTAGATATTTTAAGGGAAACAAAAGAATTTATAACTTTCATATCAATGCAAATGTAATTTTTTTAAATATAGTCTTCACGCACCCGTAACATTTTGAGGTACTAGGGATCGTAACTGAGTATTTTCCTTAATTGGGGAGCTTAAATAATCAGATAAGTGATATCTATAAAAAGACAAAGGTTAGATTCAACAAAGAACACCCATAGGAAGGTTGGTTCCATTCACCCAAATTTTGTCTTTTTGTGGCTAGTGGTGAAGCTTCACTACTAAGTTTTTGTAACACATCTTTAATATGCTCCAAAGATTCATTCCAAGTATTGAAATAAATTCCGGCGTTAGAGAGTCTCTGTTCTCTCCTGCTCTAACTCCCGCCCCACTCCTGCACCTTCCAGAAGCGTGCTCTGGTGCTAAGGCCAGATTTCACAGCGTTGACTGTACAGCATAGGTTTAATGTTTGATCAGTTGACTTTAATTAACACTTGTAAAAGCATTAAAAAGTCTTGTAAACTCTTGTAAATTAAACTTTTACATTAACTTTCATTAACTTTAATTTTTGTAAAGCCAATTTTTTCCTCAGATTGTTCATAAAATTATGCCCGGCAGCGTAAAATGTGTTTCATATTTATTTTATACTTTTAAATTGGTATAAACTGAAGACGGCCTCTAGGGACGTTGAAACTAAACTTTCCGCTTATTAAATTTCCCCTTTCTATAATTTTGTAACTTTCACATCAATTTTTTCCCCATCTTTAACATCGAAAGCCTAATAAGTAATAAAGTTAAAAATGACATTCAACTAATTGGATCACTCTATACTTCTATTCTACATCACACAACATACAAATTGAAACCATTTGTCCATTTTCATTTCACTTACCGGTAACTTCCATATGCTCAACAAAGTGGTTTTTTTCAACAGAATCCGAATCAAACTTTCAAAGTGTCTTTTCAATCCTTCGGTGGTGTCCCGCTGATACAACGTGAGCAGCACAATGGGTAAACTATTCCTATACGAAATAAAATAAAAATTTATTTAAAAAAAAACAAAAAACAATTAAAATTAAAAAGAAATTTCTCCAATTAAACTTAAAGTACAAATTATAACGTCGATGAATTATTTTTTTCGTTTTCATCCATAACGAGGATGCATCGTTGCCATCTGTCAAATTAATGGCAGCATTCATTTTTAATTGGAGGCTAAAATTCAGTGGCGAGCCTTCCATTAACTGTCTGCAACGCCCTCTTACTGCAAACGCGAGTCTTCCTTAATTAGAAATGACACCATGGGTGAAAGAGAAGTTGAGGTAAACAAGGAAAACTCGTCTCCAGTCAGGATTTATTATTCCTATACCCATTCCAGAACATAAAATATGAATACTCAAGTTTGTCATCGAGCTGGGATGAAAACGACATAAATTTTATAGTAAATAATAAAAAGTAAAGTTAAAAAAAAAATTGTTTTTGAGGCCAATAAAGTATACAGTGGATTCCGGGTAATTGGTCCGCATCGGGCCCAAACCCTTTTGGCCCACTTAAGCGGCTGGCCCGATTATCCGAAGGAGTTTAACATGTATATAAGTAATTTTTTATTATTTAAGATTTGGCCCAAATAAGTGGCTGACCGTTTATCCGGTGGACCGATTAACCGGAATCCACTTTAAGCACAAAGACACTCGATTCCTTCGTCTTGAACTCTCTTTGTGCAAAGTTCTGGACATCTAGTGTCAAATTTCACTTCTTTTTTCCCCTGATTTTTGTTGGCACCAAAACTGCCAGTTCCACAACTTCCAAGAGATTTCCCCAATTTCTCTTACCAGAACAATGATTTCCGGAGAAAGAGTAAACGTTGCAGCAATTGGAGGAGAGTTTTCGATCCGTGCACTCTGTCAATTGTTTCTCTATAATCCACAAGGGGTCGGGGTCCATTATTTCCTACTTCAGTCCTTCATTGAGACTTCCCAAAGGCATTCCCGCACTAACTTCCATTGAGTTTTAAGAAAGATGATCCAAAGTTCAAATCCACACTTATTTGTCAATGTTATTCCCAAAGATTTACAGCAGTGGGTTGAGTCATTATGGGACTTGTGGGTCAAACTAACGCGCAGTTAAGCCTATTTGTATTATAAATCATCCAGCAACTCAGAATCCCATCAATTCACATCGTTCGCAAGGATTTACAGGGTCAAACTATTTGTTTGCATTTTAGATTACCCTTCTCGTTTACAGAGTACAAGCTGTGGTTATTTTGACCGCACAATCAAAGTAGGCAGGTCTTGGGACGCATAAAATGGGTGTTAATCATCTTTTAAGACTTAAAAATTGCTTTTTCCAATTATTCTTGCAATAAAATAAAACAAGTTCACATATCTTTACCAATTAAAACACCAATTCCCAAACCTTTTATTATTTTGAAATTCCTATTAAGAGGATATAAAGAGTTCATTCTTTTCTAAATCACATAAATTTTATGATCTAATATACATGGTGAAACAAAAGTTTGAATCGTTGAATTGGACCTATCCCCTTTGAATTTGTTTATCTTTAACTATTTAGAAATTAGTTGTCAAGATCAAGGCTTTTGTTCCACCAAACACACAACCTGGACAAGTGTAAAGGACTAGTCACGGCTCACACACCATCATTTATGTTATATCCCCTTAAGAATGCCCACTTGGAGCGCCATGGTGACAAAGTTTGGAACTAAAGTTGGTCATACGGTATAAATATAAATGGATTCACAAAAAAAAATAAAACAACTTTCATCTTTATAGTTGTCGCTCTTACAGTCAATGAATCACAATGCTGCCAATGTTCGACATTTTTCCACATTTCGACAGTGGCGCCACAAGCGAACACAGTTAAGGGGACGGCATAGATAAAGCGGCCCGAGACCACAGGTATAGAGTTGAAACAGTAGGGCAATGTCGGGTTTTACGAGTCACACAGTCGATAGTACGCATGCGTGGGCATCCAGCAATCATTGCGCCTGATTGCCGTCTATTCCATGCTGCGAGGGAAAGAAAAATATGATCACGATAATCTCATGCAACAGTAAGCTTACATAACATATTACTGGAATTTTGGTTATTTTAATAAATAAATAAATTTCCATTAGGTCACTGTCTTATTATAAATTTCTGTCATGTCGATACCACGGCCCACGTTACATACCGCGGTCGATATTGACGAAAACCTCGATATAGTGTCACTCCTCGCCGCCAGTTTCGTGGCAGTTGTTGCTAGCAACTCAGACAAAAAGATCAAAGGAACCGCCCAACATAGCCTTACTGTATCAACTTTCTATACTTTACTCGATACTATTGTATTTTAATCCTTTTTATTCGTCCAAACACACAGCAACTGACAAAATTCATCACCTCACACCCACACATCCTCTTTCCCTATGACATTTTACTCTCTACTACCAACTTTAATCACACCACACTTAAAACATATAATTAAATTATCTCTTTTTTCTTCCTACAAAATAGGAAACTTTCATTCACTCAACCAACCAACCAACCAACCATCCAACACTGTATACGATATACCATATGGTGTATATCTTATGCTTTACTTACAACATTCCATTATCAATAATCCCCTCTTTATGTGAAGTGCATTCTTTCACAGGAAAACTTTATGAGTTCCTTTCTTTCTTTATTGCAACTCTTTTCTAGACGGATGAATTTTATTGGTAGTACTTTATTGACAAGAAATTTTCCAGTACCTAATCTCCCGGAGCACATAAAACATTTTTTTTTCTTTTCGCCCCACTTTAAAACCCCATATGTATTATGTACCACGCTATTTATTGTCTACCTGTTCATGCAAGGAGCAAAGGTCACATAAGTTTGAAATCCATGCACCACTTCCAGGCACTGATCAAATAAAAGTGCCGGTGTGATGCAATGGGGTCGTTCGGAACTGCATCCCATTTCAGGCACGTGCAGAATTTCGCCAAACCGTCGAGTGATGTCTTCCATGAATGGAAATGCAAATGTGATGTACTGTTTATCGGGTCGAATGCTGAAACTCTTCACGGCCTGCAAATAAATATATAAAATGGGTAAATAAAAGATTGTATAGTATTTTTTAAATTGAAATTTGGGAGGGGGTGCTGCCCTGCATTACATCGATGTCATTTTTTTCTTGAGTGGCTAATTTCGCAAAAAGTGGGGAAAGTGATTTTTGCCATTTTCTAAACGATTTAAACTGATTTTTTATCTTTTCTACATGATTTATACTGATTTTCCATCTTTTCTACATGATTTAAACTGATTTTCCATCTTTTCTACATGATTTAAACTGATTTTCCATCTTTTCTACATGATTTTAACCAATTTCAGTAATTCCTCAACCGATTTTCGACATATCACATTATTTTAATTTATTTTCATCATTTCTCACACTGTTTTGAACACATTAGACTGATTTCGTCATTTTGCAATATGTGAAAGGATTTCCACTTGGGTGTCTGTGAAAGGACTTTTCCTCTGAATATGTCCTCAAGGCGGGGAAAAGACTCCCTTAGCAGCAGTTACTTATAAAATTTGTATAATAATAGTATGTTTTGCTTCGAGGATGATGCGTCCAGGAGTGTATGGAGCCCCGGAGTATTCAGCGAGCGTTGTTACATAAGCAGATTTCCAGTCAATGATGTTTTTCTAACTGACTCATTTAACGTGTTTTCTCGCTTTGAATGGTGGAAAATTTTGCATTCCTAAGTGAATTTGCGTGACGTTTCGTTACGCATTAACTAACTTGCATTCGAGTAATAAAAGTAAATATACAATCCAGATGAGCAGTAAAAATGTTATAACATGTGCTACATTAAATTATGGAGCAAAGGTCATGAACAACCAACTAATATGTACAGCTGCATGTAATGTGTAATGACACGTAGTGAGGAGAGAAAAAAAACAATTAAAAATACCTTCCCTGCATTACAATATTTTAAAAGGGCCTAAAATGGCACTTCCAGGCAACTTCAGGTACTTAAAAATGCAACCTTTCGATTCTATTGTTAACTGTGCAAAAAAGACAGTACACAAAAACAACAACTACAATAACAAGTAACAATAACAACAACTCCTCTTGTCATTGTGCTCTCAAATAATACCAATATCCCATGTCGTTGGAAAATCCAGAATCGACTAATATTGGCGAAACAGGTAATATCTGATGTGTATTAAAGTATATCAAAACTAGGTGAAAATAGATGTGCACTACTACTCGGCTTGATTACATCATGACATCATCTATAACTGTACCGTCAATACCTGATTCGCCGAATCTCGTTTCGCAGAAATTAGTTGATTTTATTGAAAGGAAACAATATAACCGCTTTGCAATGCCTCCGTGAAGAAATTTGCCCCTGACCATTGAATTCCTTGGAAGATGTTTAAATAAACAGCAGCATAATCATAACTCCATTCATATTTCACCACAGATGCTTTCCTGCAACGCATGAAATTCCGAGTGGGCTAAAAGGGCACTTCCGGTTTAGTTTTATCCGTGAAAATTTATGTGCACTTAGCACCACCACACACCTCGGTGCCCCTAAAATATTAACCCTCTAATGTAACCGGAAGTGCTTTTTTTCCCCGCTCTGAATTAAAAGCAATGCAGTAAAGCACCCATCTCATATAAAAAAATTTCTCTTTTATTCCATCAAACAAAAGCGACGATTTCCTCACGGAATTTATTTACAATTATTGTCTCGTCTCATTAAGAGCATTCGGAGTCTCATCAAAACCCGAGACACATTCCTTTAACTTTTAATTGACACTCACTTCAAAGTTAATGGAGCGTCATAAACTTGCTTCGAGGCCTTTTCCATGTGACAAGTTGATTCTTAATGCAATGTCTTGCAAGATAATTAGAAATAATTACTGTCTAATTATTGAGACAATTTTTTTTCCTTTCTGTCACCATCTTTCCTCCACCCTAGGCAACGTTATCAAGAAATTTAATTATTTATTGGCCACATTAACAGCTTAAACAAAAAAAAATTCGTTTTCCCCTTAACTTCTTTTAAACCACGACGCGAGTAGAATGCCCAAACATCGTCTGTGTGTTTATAAACTCTGGGGGGAAATAGTTTTTGCATTGCTGTCACTTATATGCAAAATACTGAGACCTTCCACGCATGACCAATTTGAAAAAGTCAGGAATTCGCAGGCCAAGAGAGTAATGTATAAAAGAAAGCAAGAGTTTTAAGTTAAAACGCGCACTAAGAATGTTTTCTTCACTTCCTTTCCCTCGACTCCTTAACAAACCTCGATAATGCAATTTGGAGAAAAGTAAAGGAAAAGTGCCTTGTGCTTTAATATCATCTGCATATAAGCTAGAAGTTAGAGTAGAAGGGCACTCTAAAATCCTTTACGGAAAAGGTCTCGTGTCGGGAAATAGGTCTTTGAGGATGCATAAAAGTTTTTTTGGTGATATTGCAAAGTGTTAATTTTCAATGTTGACACTAGATGGGTTCGAAAAGTATTTAAACTTGTCAAAATCCATATGTTTAAATTAATTAAATATGTGGAAACTGACTTTTCGAGTGAACCTGTGCTATACAAACTGGAAGATGCACTGACTTTTACACTAGCTGGGTTCAAAAAGTCATTTAAACATAAGTAAATAGTGTTTACACAGGTGTAAAAGTGAATTTGCTCAGATACTTCCGGTTGTGCAAATCGAATTACCTAGGAATTTTAATACGTGATGAACTGAATGGTATGTATAATTAAATCTTGGCCGCCAATGTAAAGTAAATTTCTGTGTAAATAGGAATTGAAGCCGTCATTTTTGTTTTGAACTGATATCTCTTAATTCCACCTGAATAAAGGTCAGTATGGTATGTAAAATTTTTAAACTAAGTACACATTTTCATTTTACTCCTAAACCAATAAAAATATTGGAATTTTATTAACGGACTTCGATTAGCTGCTACCACATGTCATTGCAACTTGGAGAAAACTAAGTTACAACAGGGATTTACACCCACTTAAATAATATTTTTTTAGCCCAGCTAGTCAAATAACTTGAATTAGAGTTTAGCGATAAGTAAATTTTGATTATGGTTGCATGCAGGAAAGTTAAGGTAGTGGGGCAATTTCATAAATGTTATCAAAAATGACCTATGATCTTTCTAAGTGGCCTTTTCCACTTAGAAAAATCGATCGATCTCGACTAGGATTCTAGTTATTTGGCCGTTAACGTTGAAAATGAACACCCTGCATACTGTGTCTCTCTGACAGTGAGGTATCGTAGATTGATCAATAAGGTTAGTTATTGTTTTTTCTTCCTGGATTGGTGCAACTGCAAACTGGGAAATGGAATTTGGATTTTAGTGACAGTTAACCTTTAACACGCGTGGCATGTCATTTCACAATTCCCCAGCAGTGAGTTGCGTCGTTCCATTTTCAACAGACACCAAGTAAAAGCATTCAAGCGTCTTTTTTTAGGATATACGTGTCTAACTAATGAAAATTTGCCTTTATCAACGCACTGGAGGCACAGGTGGGATCTGTGCAAAGCACAAAATAAAATAAATACAAACTGGTGGCATTCCTTGATTGGTACAAATTCAAAGTTAATTTCCAACACATTCTATTGCATTGTAGCTACAAGAAAATATAAAAATCTTTTTTCTCATAAATCACGCACTTTTTTATAGGCCTTAGGAGACTGCCTCATTTGTCATGATCACTTGTAATGTTTTAACCGTCTGATTATTGCAACAACTTCCTGTATATGATGCGCATAGTAATGCGTGTTCTTGTGACGTCATAAGAACAGAAAAGTATGGCGCTTAATATGAACTTCGTGCAATGTGAGTTATTGCCAACAATCTATGTGCAAAATGATAAAAAGCAACATTTTTTATATTTCTAATATAAAAAAAAACAAAAAAATCATCGAAATTTCAGGGTTCCTCAAAATTTTGGTTATCAAAGGTTAAGATAATATAATCAAGCCAAGCTTGTATTATAAGGTTTGTTTATGAGCAATGTATAGACGCCTACAGCCATCTTGGCATGGAAACCAAACCAGTGAACCTTATTTGTTACTCTCGACTGCAGGCCTCACTTCACACAGCGCCCTCTGTACACAAATGCTATAAACACTCAAAAACATAATCAAGACTGGATTTATATCTAAATGACCAAGAACTTGTAAATTTAATGGTAAGTTCTAGATTGCCATTAAAAACTTGTGGAATTTTAATTCCTTATTAATTATTATACAAAAGATTTCACACGTTTCACGTCTCAGCAATGGGGCACAATTGAGTATGCTGAGATCAAGAAAACCCGACTTCAAGCCAAGTACACACAACAATTTCATGGCCTATGTAAAATTTCGATGATACATGCCAGAGACTGAATTTTTAAGAGTACTGTTTCAACGGATGAATTCCTTGATGCCCTTAAAAATCCCATACACACACGACTTCAAATTTTGCACGAATTTTTAGAAAACTTGTCTCTTCATGACTGAACTATTCCACTTGATCGAAAATTTTCCGTAAAATTTTTAACGTAGTCTTTGTTTTTCTCCCAAACGAAATTGCTCACAACCCTTGAAGCAATCGTGCTAATTACTCGCCCACCGTGACAATAAGGCTCAAATATCACTTTTTTCAACAAGAAATTAATTAAATCAACCTACACACACGTATGACCACGGATAACCTTTGATTAAATATTTAAAAAAAAATTATCAAAATTTTTTTTGTTATTTATTTATTTAAATTTTTTTATATTTTAATTTCTCTTTCACCATTGAAAATTGTATTAATTACCTGTTGTACATTGTCAGATAAACATCCAATAGTTGCCATAGTAAGCATGTTGTGTGGTAGCTGTTCACGTGATAAATTCTCATCGGTCGATGACGTTCCTTGGTTGATATCAGATACAACAACCGTGGAATAATTACGTTCCTAAAGTAATAAAATAATAAATAAAATTTTTTATAATAAATAAAAAAAAATTAAAAATACCTTAATCAATTCATTGGAAGTGGATTTTTCATTTTTCTTATCCAGACACCTATAAAATGAAAATTAAAAAAAAAATTCACAACACTTTTAATCTCATCTTGTTATTCAAATGAGCATAAATTGTAATAGGAAGTTATAAAAGTTTAATCTTAAACCCATAACCAGAGACTAATATCATAAATCATTGAAAATGCAATTGCAGGGCCCCAATAAAGCGCCCTCTTTCTCTCTTTAATAGAAGCCGTAAGAATCATTTCATCTTTCTTCACTCGTTATCCCTTCTTTTTATTAACGAGCGTCACAACACCTTTAAATTTCCAAGAAAAATTGTTCATTTTTTGGCCTCAAATTAACTGCAAACAACTACTACTTTGTCTGCGATGCCCCCGTTAATGATGGATGCTTTCCTGCGTTGCCACAGCATCAAATTAGGTAATTTTTTCGCCTAAATAAAAATTTCGTCTCTCTATTTTTTGTTTACTTGATTAATGGCTTTTGAAAGCCGCAAACAGCGGGAGATTTGGTGTGCATGATTAGCCTGATGAATCAAGTTCCAATTTTTTAATGCCTTTTTTCTCATTAATTTCAAATTGCCCCCGACAATTCGAACTGATATCTCTTAATTCCACCTGAATAAAGGTCAGTAGGGTATGTGGAATTTTTAAACTGTGTTTAACTTCAGAGTTAAGCTAGGTGAAGACAAATTAAAAATAAATTTGCTGGGGTTTTCCAAAAGAGCCCCCTGGGGAGAAAATTGAAAATGGAATTTTTGAGAATTATGTAAAAGTTAGTGGGAAAGTAGGAGGGAATGGGATTCACACTTTTGATATAATATGTTTTTTGAATAATTCAAACAATCTGCCTTCAATTTCGTGATATTTTGGTGTGGGTTGGCGTACTGCATGTGCGTAAATCTATGGACCAGCTAACCGGCTTATTCGGTGGATATGTTTTGAACCTTTACCACATTGGTAAATAAGTAGACCATATTCTTCAGGCCTTAAGGCCAGAGAGAAATAGAGGAATATCCTTGCCAATTTTAAGTGCCTAACTTCAGCACTTGGCTTTTCTAGCTGTTTCTGTGCCAAGTAAACCACGCCTACGTCCAGCGCACATGTGAATTCAATTTTTTCTTCCATTTCGCTTGGGCTTTAACAATAGCTGTGATAGTAGTAGTAGTATATTGAAGTTTAAGGTCCTTAGCAGCAACTAGACAAATACAAACAACCAGACAAAATACAAACATCAAACTAGTAAATAATGAGACGTGAAAATTTAACACAATCCAGTATAATACACAAAAAAAAATTCCAACAAAATTAATAGTTGCGTTCAATCTTGCAAAGTAGAAGTGACTTGTGTCACTTTTGACATCATTACTTCTCACCTTAGTACTATACTGTACTATGTGTTAGTGAAAGAAGTTGTGACGCTAAAGGTAACAAAAGTCACTTCTACTTCTCAAGATTGAATGCAACTTTTGTCTCCATAGTACAGGTACAATGCCCAACACAATTGCTAAGCTCCGCTTGACACCATCAATACCTCGGTCAGTTATTTGCCGGCATTTATGGTATTCACATAGGAATGTTTTTGCTCCTACAGTCAGAATGCAATGTCTGTAAATTCCTGTTTCTTTTCTTAAAGCATTGATATTTCCATTTAGTTCTGTATCTGGACGAAAAAAGTTTAACATTTCAATTTTAACTTTGCTCGCTTTGGTGCCATGTTTGTGTCATTAGTTTCACCATTTTCAAGGCAAATTCCCGAAATTGAACATGGGGAGAGGGGAGGGCTAATTAGGGAAAAATCTGGAACTCTTTCGAAAAAGACCGGTTTATATTTGTTTTTAGTGTGTAAAAAAAGAAAAGAATTGTTAAAATTATAAAACAGCCCCCAGGCAGTCACATTGAATTTTGTGTAATTAATTAGTTCGACCTAATTAATTTTCACAATTAATAAACAAATATTTAACATTGGGGTTAACCGACCAAAAAATCTTTGACAATTTTCAATATTTCCTTGTTTCAAGCACCGGATGATGAAGTTTGATATTATTCTCACATTATAACTTCGCCCTACATCTCAACATATTCCAAAAATTCGCAATTAAAACGTGACATTGTGCCATTAAAATTGCTTTTACTACATCTCTTTCATTCAAAATGACTTTTTTATTATTAAAAAAAATTTTAAAAAATAAAAAATTAATCAACAAAAATATTTCAATCAGAAAAAAAAACTCGAATCTCTTTAAAACTTTAATCCTCCAGGAAAAAACATAAAACTGCAAAGAGACAAATAAAACGAGTACAACAAAGTGCAGGGTACACATTACACCATTTGAAACAACTCCTTAAATTCTACTTTCCCGCAAAGCACACTCGACCGACTGTCCAAGTGTCACACTTTAATAAAAGAAAAAAAAAATGAAGGTGACCCAGTTAAACACATTACCATATTTCACTTTACTGATCCAAAGTCAAAGTGACAGGGAGTTTGGCCACCAGGGGGGACGAACAAACACCCAGTCGATAATGATCCGACCATCCTCACATGATTACAGTAATAGCTTGCAGTACAGTAAGTTAAAACCCATTATAAATGCACGACGCTTAAAATCAATATTTAAGATCATTTTATTTTAATGGCCAATTAAAAATGAAAATTTACTCCCGGACAATTTCTTCATCATTAAACACGAATTTATTGCACAACCTAACTGGCGACTTATCATTCATGGGCAGATCCAGGAATTTTTATTAAGATTTTGAATGATTTTATGATTTGAACGATTTTTTTTGAAGATTTTGAACAAGTTTGTAAAGATTTGAAGAATTTTTGAAAATTTTGAATGATTTTCTGAAGATTTTTGAAGGTTTTGAATGATTTTCTGAATATTTTTCAAGATTTTTTGAAAACTTTTGCTATTTTGTGAAGATTTTTGAGATTTTTAAGCTTGGAGGGGGAGGGGGGGCAATCGCTCCTACCACGCCCCCTAGATCCTCCCACGTCATTATTCTCGCCTGGTTTCACCCTTTTTATATAAGAAAAGTCGACATATTTCTAACAGTAAGAAAAATTATTGTTTACTCAAATGTTGGCATTGTTTTCCCGCCATAAATTTAAAATGAATAAATTTGACGTAAATCACGTTGAATCAGAAACGGAAAGTTGTTTATAAGGATTTGGAAGTGCTATTTATATTTTTCACGTTTTGGACAAATCTATTTTATTTTTTTTTTCTCTCTCGGTTTGGCTTTTGGCACGACATTTTTCAGGGATGCAATGCAAGATTAATGCGCTCTCATGAGCACATCTTGCGCTCAAACTATTAGTGGGCTGTTCAGAAATGTACGATAAGTGTTGCGAAAGGAGAAATTCATCTATGACAATGGTAACCTTCAAAAGTTCCGCCCGAAGGTCTTTTATTCTGTTTCACTGCATTGCACCCGTTTGGAAATTTTATTCAAAAATTGATGAAATTAAAACTATTACAATTTCACCATTAGCGTGGGTGGCGTTAATGCAAATTTAAAAAAAAATCCCATTTACCCCAAACCGGAAGTGACTTAATTCCAAAAAAAAAAAAAAATCTCATATTTTTATCATCCAAAATTTTATTCAAAAATTGATGAAATTAATCCCAATTACACAATTGGCGTTTATGCAAATTTAAAAAATAAACGAATTCTCATTTACCCAAACCGGAAGTGAGTTTTAACTCCAAAAAAAAATATCAAAAATTCCCATTTTTTTCATCACAAAACATCAAAAATTCCATCAAATTTGCAAAAAGTTTATAAAGAAGGTCCCGAGGGATTACGTTTCTGATGATTTTGATGTTTAGAAAGTAAGCTTCACTGAGACTGAGATGCACACCAAATTTTTATTCAAAATATGTAATTAAAATAATTCCAATTTCACAATTGACGTTTATGCAAATTTTAAAAGAAAAAGAATTCCCATTTATCCCAAACCGGAAGTGACTTTAGATTTCAAATTTTGTTTTTTAAAAAGTCAAAAATTCCAACATTATAATCAACCACCATCAAAAATTCCATCAAATTTGCATAAGTTTAAAAAATTCGACGATATTTCTGACGATTTTGATAGTTAGAAAGGAGTAGGCTTCACTGAGATGCACACCAAATTTTTTATTCCATTTTACAATAAGATTTCAAAACAATGATTACTAAATAATAACAAAAACCTAACAATATCTAAACCAAACATCGCACAAATTAAATTCACAACCCAATACTAGATGTCTCCCTCACTCAACCCGATGCAATTATCCACCAGTAGTATAATTAACCCAACTCTACAATCCAACCACAAAGACATTCTCCTCAATACCAACCCAAAAAATACCTACATATCAAAACAAACACATCCTATCTCTACACCGTTTGCACAAACATTTCTCAAAATAAACAAAAAAAAAAAGATAAATTGAAAACTCGGCCGTTACATACCGTTCTCTAGCAAATATATCAGAGTTGGAGTGACATGTGAGTGCTACACTGGTTTCACTCATGCTTCAAATGATGCGTTTCAACATCTCATGGCAAGGTGCAGAGAAAGGGAAGAGGAGAGGCCAGGCAAAAGTGTCCTTCTTTTTGCTTTCAATTCGGAACGCTAGCCGTGTTCTTGGTCCCTCCCGTCCACGGGTTCTCTTATCAGTGTATTAGTCCGTGAGCCTGGGTAAAAGCATTAAGGTCATGGCAGGTTGCAAAATTCCCACGCAGGTGACGTCATGCGTTGTCAATAACTCTCATCCGTGTGTGCGACAGGAGGCTCCCCTTTTGCTGAAAACACATCTCCACGACCCCCCCTTACCCAAATCTGCACACGCCCCGATGGCTTGAGTATACTTTGGAATTCAATAATTCTAGACAAAACGATAAAAAGAAATGTTTTGTATCTTTTACACCGTTTTTTAACTCGTATTTTTGTTGGTTTTTGTTTTGTTTTGTTTTTTTGAATTGTAGGAAGGTGGGGATGAAAATTGGGATTGTTGTTATGCAGGGAAGCAGAGCACGTTCGATTAAGGGGGTGGGGTGCTTTCATGTGTTCAATCTTTTAAGAGTGTAGATTTTCTAAAAATCTAAAGAGGGTGTTTGGGAATTAAAGGTAATGTGAGGGTTTAAGATTTTTCTTTGAGTTTTTTGTTGAGTTGATGTTTTTCGATTAATGTGATGAAAAGATGAATTTTTTTTTAGTGCGGTGTATCGTTTGTAGGGGAAAAACTCGATATTTTGATATTGGTGGTTTTGGTTATTGATAGAAAGTTTGGTATAAATATTATTTTGCAAAAAAAACTCCCAATATCGATATTTTGAAATCTCGAAATTTCAATATCGCAATATAGAAATATCGGTTTTAAAAAATATGAAAGTATTAAAATATATCAAAATATCGGTTTTAAAAATATCAAACTATCGAAATATCAATGTTGCACCAATATTGTGACCACGTCGTTTGTGCTAAATAGGGTTTGTGCTAAATACCGTACTATTTGAAAAACTTCCTGGTATTTCCGCACATAATTGTTTTCAAAATACCAGGAAAAATCTTATTTTTCAGTTTTTGTGAGTAAAAACCATTCAAAACCCCTTCAAAGCCCCTTCAAAACCACCAAAACCACCCAAAAAGTCAACAAAAACAGCCAAAAATCGCCAGAATCAAAAATCCCCACACCAATACCGAATAAAAAACGTTATTCTGAATTTCAAAAAATCCTGAAATATACAGTTTTTATAAAAATCCTAGTGCTGGGGAGGAGTAAATTTATTGATTTTAAGACTAATGACCATAGAGTAACATGGGAAAAAAATTTTTTTTATTTGTTTTTCCCGTGTTTTCCTTTGATTTGTCCAATAATTTCGTACCGGTGAATTGCAGGAAAGCAAAACACTCTTGCTAAGCTTACTAACAACCATTATTTATTATATATCCCTTCATTTAACCTTTAATTTACCTGACGTTGCAAAAATCTATTCTTATACCCTCTACATTTTTCATGATTTATATCGACTTGATTAAGGTCACTTCATTTTCCTCAAAATCCTATCATGCATTGCAAACGACCCTTGTTCCTTGTTTTTTAATATGGCGCTGCAGTTCGATATTGAATGAAATGAAGTTACAGTGTGTTGTAGTGCACGAGGCACAAGTCGTGATAAATCTGATTCCGACCGATTATTCGCACGCAGATTTACTTATGAATTAAACAACGACGCTTATCAGCCTTTGATTAGTGGTAGCGCGAGTAAATCGGATTTTTCCTCTTGTAATTTTTATTGAATTTCAAATCCCTTAATTTGGCAAATCCCAATTTCAGAAGATGCACTCAAAGTTTTTGTTTTAATCCTCTGCTACCACATGTAGTAAAAATGCGATATAAAATAGTAAATCGTATGTTTGTTTTCATCACCTTACACTTGAGGTACAGTTGTGTTCAAAAAACCTGGATGTCCCCTGGGATAACCACTGAATGCTGTCAATTGAAATTGTGAGTAGTTTCATGTTTTGCCAGTAGGTGAAACATCTGACATCAACAAGTTATAATATAGCCTTAATTATGAAAAATAAAATACAAATTAAAAAACAATCCTATTTGGTTTATACAGGGTGTTTTGGGGTGTTTTTATCATAAACAGTTTTTAAAATGCAGAAAAAATGGAATTAAACATAAAAAAACGAGAACTTTGAATGCACCTACTGTATTGTTTTCTCTTTGAATAAAAAAATGGTTCTTTTTGCTGCGATGAATATTCAGCTCGTGATGTTGTTTCTCCGAGATGTAGTTTGTAGAGGAATGGGAATGGATGTTTTAAACTATAACCTCGCTTGAAAATTGCAAATAGCTTTGTAGATTTGATTGAAATCTGGAAATTCGACAATACATACTTTAGGAGTCGTCGTAGGGCCCAAAATGGCATTAGGAAACCATTGGATTTTAAGAAACAATTGATTTTTTTTCTTTTTCATTACCGTGAGGATTCAATATAGATGCATTCGATTTCGGAGTGAAATTGTCACTTAACTAACAAGTAAGTTCCAAACTCTCCAATCTGATAAATAAAAGTCAATTTTTTAAATGTAATAAATTCTACTTTTGTAGAAATTTGAAAAATGTCTGCAAAGAATATTCCGATCATATGACAAGTCCAACCTGTTTGTCCATTCTATTAACTCGTTTAGCACTTATTGTTAATTCTGCCATAATGGTAGAAAAAATTTGCCTATTTCCTACAGTTTTGCTGTTATCAGTGAAAGAATAATAGATTTCCCCCGCCAACAACAAGTTTCTGCGACTGACCACCATTTTATTTCAAGTGTGACGCCGGATGCTCGATTTACGCACATGCGCAATAACAATAATCGTCGTTCCAACTCCTCGCGATAAAAGAATATTTCTCGTGGGACTCTATTTGAATCCCAATTGTTTACGTGCGAGGATTATTACTCGAAATTTTTCGCATGCGAACGTTGTATTAGTGAAAATTGATTCCACCAATAAAAAGTTTTTTTTCTTTCTTTTCTATTAGAACAAATAATCTAGTTCAATAAAACCCAGTGATTTCTCGCTTGAAGTCAGTTAATTGAGATAAACTTTCAACTGAAAATTTGGCAAACCCAAATAAAGGCACCAGTGCTTGAATCCCAAGTGGGGCGACACAAATTGTCGAAAAGCAACATTAACTCAACTCAACGTTAAGAACAATAGATAAACTTTTGGCCCGAGTTCTACAACAGTAAATCAATATAACCAAAACAACATTTTACCCTAAATTTACCCCTAAAAAGCAAAACAACCAAAAAACAAGAAACTTTCCCAACATTTTACACTTTTAAACAGCAATTTCCCAACTCTAAATACCGATTTCTCACTTTTAGTCATCATAAACCACAATTACATGATTTAAATCATGTAAATTACATCTAACTTTAACTTTCTGTAAAATATAACCAAAATCCTACACTTTCAAGTGGAATTTTTCCCCTTATCCAAAGGAAATACTTATTTACTGCCATGCAAACAGTTTATGTAACAATATGCTAATGGCCAAAGCAAACTGACCATTAATCACAGGCGATAACCGTAGACTTTCCTCACGAATAAAAAAAAGAGAAAAACTTCACTATTCTGATACGTACTCCAGACAGTAAATTATAAAAATGACAGTAATAAATCATTTATATAAATTCAGGATTAACTACTCACCATAAAATTCCATAAAATTTCATAAAATTTAAAGAAAAACAAAATATAAAACTTCCTTTTTGCAAAACATCATCTTAATTCTCCATAAATAAAACTATTTCCCAAGCATTAAATTATAAAACAAAAGAAAAGCCAGACGCACTTACCTCATTAAAATAAAAATTATCATTTTGAGTTGAACACTAAAAAAAGGAAAGGGAAAAAAAAAGAAGAAGAAAATGTCTTCGCTTTGTAGATTCATGAAGTTGCTTTTGTTATTCCAGATCGAAGTGATCAATAATTCGACTCGTCTCTAAAATGCAGAATTCCAAATTACATACACTGGAGAAACAGGCAAATGCCCATGAAAGTGAATACTCAGGAATTTTCTCAAACTCTTCTTCCATTGCAAGTGCATTTTGGTGAACAAATTTAAATGGTTATTTTTGTTTGAACTCCACCGGCAGCAAATGCCCCCTTTTTCACCTCCATTTCCTCCAATTTCATTGGATAATTTGCAAAAATAAATGGTAAAAACGTTGTGATACGATATTGGGAATTTACATAAATATATTTCAACAGACCAGAATGTGAATCAAGACTGGAATTTTAGTACGCAAAAGTAAATTAGTAAACTCGTTAGTATACGAAACCACAGAGTGAAAAACCGTATAGGGTGAATTCGAGCAAAGTCCTCAATTTTTTCAAACATTTCTTGACTTATTTCAAACCGCTTAATTCGAAAAACCCGTTAGTACGACCAAATCTGCTTGTTATTTACATGTTCGTACTAACGAATTGGAACTGTATTATAACTACAGTAATGTACAATGGTGTTGTAATCCATTCTTGGTAATACCTGAATGCCTACTACATGCTGGCAATTGAAATTAATTGTGAATATAGTTAAATGTTTTGCCACTAGGTGAAACACCTGACAGCAACAAATGATATTATAGCGAGTATTATAGCCTTAATTACTCCCTTAATTATGAAAGGCTCATTGAAGACAAGGCTATATTATCATTTGTTTATGTCAGGTGTTTCACCTAGTGACAAAACATTAAACTACTCAGCATGCAGTGGTCAGTGGACATCCAGTTTTTTTTTACAATCTTTCTATTGCACTTCAGTTTGCCAGCTGCCCTGTGTCACATATCACGTCGTTGTTCCACTTTTTCTCGAGAAATAGTGGACGATTTTTCTTGATTTTTTTGAACATGACTGTATATTGATATTATTACGTGCGAGTCTGATCCCCATACATAGATGGGAAACATATTTGAAAGTAATCTACATATATATTTAATAATAACATTCCAAAAGTCTGGCAACAGGCTAGTCAAACAGTCAATATACAGTGATCGACAAAACTTTAAAATGTAATGTTTTCTTAAATAAATCAAAAAGACATCATCGATTAATCCTAAATATTTAATTCCAAACCTAAAATATCACATTTAAACTGCAAATAATAATTTGAATGCCAAATCAAAACATTTACCTCTACAAACAAGACTCTCAAACTTTATCACCAATGCAATTCGTATTAATTTGCATTTATAGATTATTTTAATTTTCCTTTAAATATTTTAATTTTTTTTTAAAAATATATTTTATACACAATAATACTTAAATAATATTTAAGGTTTTAAATTAATCGATGATTTATTTTCAATTTATTTAAGAAAAACCCTAAATTTTAAAGTTTTGTCGATGATTCCAGTCACAATCTGGCTTTATTAAAATAAAACGAGGTAAATGTTTTAAAAAACTTACAAAATGTCAATAAAAATATAAAGACGCATGAAATTTTAAATTAAATTCAAAATTAACACGATTTATCCATTAAAATTTACGATTCCCTACTGAAAATTCCTTTAAAAAAAAACAAAACAGCCAACTTTCATTTTATGCATGAATAAAAAATAGAAAAATTCGTCATACATTTTTAACTTTTATTTATTTTATTAGAACCATACTCGAATTTTATGTTCGCATCATGAGCGGTGTGTTTCAGTTCAATTAAGTGACACCCATTCCATCCCCAGTAATCCAGCCTCCAATTGTAAGCAGAGGTGGCGACACCAAGTGTCACTTTTCTCACGTTAACTTAGATGTGGATCAATAAGTTCTCACCAACCTAACATGTGTGTTAGATCCTTAAATGTTGTGATGCGATCAATTATTACTTCACACACCCCATAAAAGAAAATAATAAAAAATTAAAAAATAATAGATAAACTCAAAAATAATAATACCGAGAAAAAAATTATTATGTTTTCATTTTTCCTTTTTTTAAATATTTTTTTGATATTTTCCTCAACTCGTCTTTAATAAAAATTGAGAATTAATTGATTGAGAAATAAAAATGGATTTAATTTAATTTTAATTTTTTTATCCACTTTTTCTAGGCCAATAAAATAGTCGATTGAAAATCGACCAAAAATACACCGTAAATTTTGATCACAAATTATTACATCAATATTTATCAATTTTTACATGCAAACAGCATGTTTAACCACAAAAAATAGCAAAATAGTAGCTAAAAATTTGCTAAATAGGCTACAAACAGTAATAAATAAAGTGTCTACTCTGTTCTAATCAGTGTGGGAAAATACCGAAAAATAGCAAAAAATGGTGAAAAGAAGCAGTGAAGTTACTTTGCCCTCATTTTTTAAGTTATGCAACAGGGAAAAACAATATATCCTAGCAATAATGGCTGCAATGTTTTCTTTTTACCATTAAAAAGAAGCAACAATTAGCCCCAACACTGACTACTTAATCGATTAAAATATCTTGATTAATCGACTAAAAATTTGTATAACCCGAGTCCCAGTCCTAAATATAATAACGGTACCAAAAACTTTTTTTTTAATTTTTTATATTTTCTTCAACTCATCTTTAATCAAAAAAAATGAATTAATTGAATTTAGAAATAAAAAATGGTGGATTTAATTTACCGTAATTTAAATATTTTTATTTTTTTTTTCTAGGCCAATAAAAAAAATCGATTAAATATCGAGTAATCGATCGATTAACAGTATTGACACTCGCTACTTTACCACTAATTTTATAAGTACTGAAATAGTAGTAAAAAATAGCTAAAAATTAGCAAAATAATACCTACAGCCTGTAAATTGTATCTGAACAGTAAATATCGATAAAATATCGGTAAAGTAGCGAAAAATTGTGAAAAGTAGCAGTAAAGTATTGTTTCCATGCACATACGAAATATATTCTAGCAATAATGGGCAATAATGGCTAAATTTTTTTTAGTGGAAAAGTCCCGAGCCCATGATACAGTCGAGTTAATCGATTAAAATATCTTGATTGACTAAAAATGTTAACAATCGAGTCGTCCCAGTCCTAAAAATAATACCAAAAAAATTTTTTTTTCATTTTTTATAAATTCCTCAACTCGTCTTTAATAAAAATGATGAATTAATTGCAAGAGAAATAAAAATGGTGAATTAAATTTATTTGAATATTTAATATTAATTGGAAATTCGTCATCCGTGGCTTTAATGTCGTAATATTTGCGGTGTGGGGATTGATAACGACATAGGATATTGGTCTAAAAAGGAAGTGGTTCCTCCAAAGGATCAGTGTGCGAGGGCGGAGCAGTAATTTAGGTTGGCATTTGCCCACCTGCTTCACTTCCCACCCTAATCGAAAAGTTGTGCTCGGAACCCGTTTCATTCCATGGGCAAGTGAATTAAGTTTTTCTTTAGTATTTTTACCTTCTGTCCGAGATCGAGTTTTCTTCTTCTCTACATTCTCCTTCTTTTCTGTTTCTTTTATTTTTATTTTTTTTATTTGGTTGAAAAAGATCCTGAAATGATGAAAGACAAAAATTGTGATGTACCGTAATAGATTTTTTATTGTGTTATTAAACCGTCGGCGTAAACCACAAAGAAAATGTTGGGGAATTTGAGGTATGATATGTTATGTGTTTATAAAATTGTGAGGTATTGGCAGGTATTGGCCCCCGTAGAAATTTTTTTTAATTTCCGTTTCTTGGAAGTGTTTTGAGTTTTTGTTTTTAATTGCCGAGATGAAAATGATGACGAAATGAAAGAAAATCGGTGTTATATGTGAGTTAGATCATTAGGTTCCTTACGTTTTAATGTTTTGTCGAGGAGAATTCTCATGAGTGCGTTTGCTGACTGCTGAGTGTATCGAAGGTATTGTATTGGGCGCCGCCATTACTACTTCCGCTTCCGGTTTTCTTTTCCGTGATAGTGGCTTCATGTGCAAAATAGAAGTAGGTAAGTAAATAAATAAGCAGATTTTTTACTTCGATATTTTATACTTACTAGTTTTCAAATTATGAATAAAATAAATTGTTCATACCGGTAACGTAACTTCACATATCGCAGCGCCAGAGCGCCGCAACGGTGGTTTATGAAACCATTTACCTAGAAAAATACAGAAAAAACTCGATAAAAATAAACATATTAAATCAGCATCGCTGTAAACACCAATATATCAATTTTATTCATTACAGCGCCGTGAGTGACAGAATGGACAAAGATGATGCCGGGTGATGCAAGCTTGCAGAGTTGCAGTGCATTGTTGAAACCAAACATAAAACATACAAAAGCCCGGTTCTAGCCAGAAATTGAGTACCAAAGCAAACTTTACCGATAAAACATCCATTTCTCAGTTCCACCTCGTGAGAAACCCACCAACATTCATAACACAAAGAAATAAAAACCCAAAAACAAAAATAAAACCTTTTTAAATACGGTACCGATTAACTCCTTAAAAACCTCAAAAAAACAACAACTTCAACTAATTTTCCTCATCTTTAACCCAATTTTCTGCAAAACCCAGATCTATGCACATTCCAGCTCTATTTTTAGATTCATTGAAACTAAAAATTGAATCAGCAATAAATACATGCCACAGAAAAATTGTCGCTAATAACATTTCCCTCAATCCTAATACACATCCCCTCGATTCTGTGGTCGAAGAAAATGTGGTCATTTCCTTCTCAGCGGGCGTTTTGTCCACTAGAGACTCGTTTGTCTCCAATTAGTTGTTAAAGAAACAACAAAGTTCACTTCTTGATAGGAATTGAAGTAATTTAAAAGAGTCCCATGATGTCTCTGATACCATATTTTGTTTTTATCGACAAAATAATACCTTTTAAATCAAGGAATTTGATACTGACTGCGAACAGAAGTTTGGTTTCAACCCATTAGGTTGTCTAGTGTAAATGAAATGATCTTAAGAGTTTTTTTCTTTCTTTCATTTTTTGTGCCTGTTTCCTTTCAAGTGCCAAGATAAGAAAGTTTTCTTTGAGCAAGGTCAAATATATAATCAATGGTTGTTACTGTAAATCAAAAGCAGGATGCGTTGTACAGTAATGATTACTTCAATAGTTTTTAGGGTGAAATAGAGATTATGAGTAATTTGGAGTACAATGTGTTTTTCAACCATTTGGCCTTCAAGTTGTATAATAAGGAGATAGGAGTAAAGTGTAATTTCATGCCATGATGCATTTTTAAGAGTAAAAGTGTTTAAAATAATATAAAATTAGAATAAATCAGGGATAAAAGTTTTTAATTTTTTTACTAAGGATGAGTGACACTGCAGAAAATTGGATTTCTATTATTGATGAATGTATAATGTAAATTCAATGGAAAAAATCCAAATTACCAACTTTGTGGAATTTGGCCTAATCAATAATCTTTTTCACAAGGATAAGTTTTTCACATTACTTTTACACCAAATGCAACAATTGAATCAACTGGAGAGGCAGCGAAAGGCCAGCGAAAGATGCGGTTAGCGCAACCCTAACATGGAGGGGCTTATGCCTTGAAAAGGCTACATGCTCTTAGTCCCTAGCTGACTGGGAAGCAAACTGTCCAGCCAGCTCCTCTCTGGTATCCAAATAAGTCTATCAGAGAGAGATTCCAGTACCAGAAGTTACCAAGCTAAGTTAATTTACATACCTATGTTAGCGTTAGTAGAAATAGAGGCAGTGAGAAAGAAAGTGACCACACACTATGAAAACTTAACCTAGAGTGATTTATTCAGTATTTTTAACCAATAACAACACCTCTGCATCACATATTGGTAGCCGATAAAGTAGAACATAACAATCTGACAATAAATTTAGGCTTAGAATTACAGAGACGACATCTAGTGGCATGATTCTCAATTAATAACAATGCTATTGACAACATTCATAATTTAAAAAGTCTTATTTGAGAATCTGCAACAACAAAAGTTCTATTTACAGTCCAATAAAAATTTCAGTATTCTTGCACCAGATTTCCTCATTGACTTTTCTTGTGTCAATTTAATCTTTTTTCCTGTGAGTTTACGTCATCAGCAGACTCATCACCCATCTTTTTTCCAAAGAAAAGAAAGAAAAACTATACGTATCTTGAATCAAGAAAAATCTTTCTCAATTTATTATCTATTATCTATGTCAAGTGGCAGCGACCAAACTATTTCTCAAATTGCTTGTAACGTTTTTTTCTCAATGTGTGGTTTAGATTAGTCGTGTAAGAAATGCCGATAATTCGGATATCAATTTTTTCTCATCCCACTATTAAAAAAAAACTTACATAAGATTTTTTTCCATTTGTTAATACAACGTTGGAGTCGAAGATAAAAATAAAATGACGCGTGTGAAAAAGCAGAGCTTTCATTCCCTCAGATTTCTCCCGAGACACTCGCTAAAGCGCCTCTCATGATAAAAATTGGAAGGTATGAATTTCAATTTGATCGGCAAACACCAAATGATGACAAAAAAAAATTTTCATTTGACAAAAATCGAGTTTTATGAGATAAAAAAAATTGCTATTTGTTTACTTCCGGTTGATGGATTGGGTGAAATAAGTGGAAATAGTTGGAATTAGTCGAAAAGTTTTATTTGAGAGTTTTAAAATGAGTGGAGGTTGGAATTGAAATTTATTATCTCGGAAAAGATATCTCAATCTTCTTTCAACAGGTGTGTAATAGGTTCTCCTTTGCACCTGCGCACATCACGCCTCCCATTGGTGCTGGTCTCTATAAGAAAAGTTGTCAGTCGTAGCTTTGGTTGCCATGTCATCTGAAGTAAAACCCATGTTTTCGAGGATGTGACATGATGAGGAAAAGGAGACGGGAAAATACGACATCAAAACATTCGATTTTTTTTCCCAAAATGTCACTGACCTTTTACAGATGAGTTTGTGCACCGATCAGGTAATAATTTATTTTTCTGTGTTTTTGAAGAGAGTTAAAATGGTTTGATTTGGGTTTTACCTGGTGATAAAAACTTGTTAATTTGATGCATTTCTAAGGGATTTTTCTTTATTTTAAAAATTAATACGTTTAAATTATAGATGAAAATAATCTTTTGAAATTTCTTCTGGTTGTCTGGTAAATATTTTCATGTCGTTTGATTTAAAATACTCAGGGAACGACGCATGCTTCCATGTTTTGTTGTAACACAGAGTTAAAATAAGTCTTGTTGAGTTTTACTTAGTGGCAACTTTCTTAATTTGATGCATTTCTAGGGGATTTTGCTTTATTTTTGAAGTTACGTTGTTAATTCATAAATTAAAAGTAATGTTTTTCAATTTTTACTGGTTGTCTAGTAAATATTGACATGTTTTTTTGATTTAAAATACCTAGAAAACTATATTTGTTTTCATGTTTTGTCGTCAAAAAAGCTAAAATAAATCTTATTTGGGTTTTGCTTAGAGACAATTTGCTTAATTTGATTCATTTCTTGGGGATGTCTAAAAAATTAAAAGTTTAATTCATAAATAAAATTAATTTTCTTTTTTCCAATACTTAAAAAAACACTTTTCATAATTTAATTTTTATTTAATTAATTCATATTCATGAATAACACACGAGTGAACTAACTTGAAAACCAAAAAACTCTTTTATTCCATCCATTCATTCAATTCTTGCAAAATCCAGACTGAGTCTGATGAGTCAAACAGTGAATCTCAATGTTTGACAAGTCGGTACGGGGCATTGATTAAAAACAGGATGCTATTGAAATGAAATTCCCTCACTTATCTCGAAAATAATTTGTTAACTTCACCGGCTTCTCGTTATCAAGATATAAAGAAACCCGTATTACTTTTCTCGAGTGTATTAACTGACTAACATCTGATGTTTCCCGCGCAATAAATCGAACCGCGTTTTATAAATAGCCCAACCAAACACACTACTTAACCCAAAACTCTCCTATACCTTAATTCAAAAAATTCCAGTCCCCAAATCATCAATCACTCACCTTTTCAAGAAGAATTCAAACACTTTTCAATCCAATAATGCAACGCGGTCGTTCCTCCATGAAAAACATAAAACCAATCTCATCTTTATCCTGACATTTGAATGCAGGATAAGTAAATAAAATGAGAAAACAAGATATTTTTAGTCCAGAAACCTCCTTTTATAAAAATGTGATAAAGCGAAAAGTTGCATTAATGGAACGAACGTGTGAATTAGTTCGCGTCACGCGCAGCGTCGTAAGATCAACACACAAAAACCTTAAGAATCCATTGCAAAGATCAAGTGAGCTTTACTCCGAGTCCCACAATGCCCTTGAGCATCGACTCCAAACCCCCAAACCCCGCCACCTACCAAACAAACGTCGAAACTCTCGCATTTCCACATTTGATTAATGCAATGCATCGAAACAGAAACTCTAACTCAACTCGTCAGTTGTCAGTTTCCGTTTACACGCCATAAACAACCCACCGTTGTTTCCACGTAAACATAACTGCGTATCGTCTTTCCGCACTATCTAACTTCTCTTTCCCCTTCTTTTATCTTCTTTTTACATCCAGGAGAACCCGGAAAAATGGAAGGAGGATCGGAAATGAGTCCAGATTTCGACTCGGAGTTCAACACGACGCTGGAAAACTCCAAAAACTCGACCAACTGGACTTACTATTGGTCGGAATCGGACGAAGAGCCCACACCAGCGTTTTTCAGCATACCTCACCCGATCATCGCGCTCATGTACGTCATGTACATCACGATAACTCTCGCAGCAGTTGGCGGCAACAGTATCGTTTGCTACATAGTTTTCGCGTATCAACGCATGAGAACCGTGACGAACTTCTTCATCATCAATCTGGCGGTCGGCGACATCACGATGGCGATTCTGTGCATCCCGTTCACGTTCGTGTCGAATTTCGTGACGATGTACTGGCCATTCGGGTCCATCATGTGTCCCATAGTGACTTACGCTCAGGCGGTGTCGGTGTTTATCAGTGCGTACACATTGGTAGCCATCAGTATCGACAGGTATATCGCGATTTTGTACCCGCTGAGACCCCGGATGACAAAGTTTCAGGCGAAAGTGATCATCATGCTGATTTGGGTGGTGTCGTTGGTCACACCACTGCCTACGGCGATCTTGTCTCGGTTAATGCCACTGCCGAATATGACTGTGTGCACTTGTGGCGAGGATTGGGAGTCGCCCACTCAGAGATATTATTACAGCATGACTCTGATGGTTTTGCAATACTTTTTCCCTTTGTTTGTTTTGATTTTCACTTATACTAAAATCGCGGTTGTTGTTTGGGGGAAAACAGCTCCTGGGGAAGCCGAGGATGGACGGGATCAACGACTGGCTGCGTCTAAACGAAAGGTAAAATTATTTTTTATTTTTTTTTTTTTTTTTTGAAGTGGAAATTTACTTGTTGTGATCGTTTGTCTTGTTGTTTATGGGATTGAATAAAAGTTGGTCGTGGGAGTCGATGACTTTTTACTTGTTTTTAATATTTCCCCATTCATTTTAATTGACTTTTTATTTGTTTACAATATTTCCCCATTTATTTTAACTGACTTTTCTTATTTTCACTCGATTTCAATGGTTTAAATGACTTCCAATGGTTTTAAGTGATAAAAATAAGGGTAAACAAATGAAAAGTCAAATAAAACGAGTGAGAAAACATTGAAAACCTTTGGAAATTCATTAAAGTAAGTGTAAACAAATCAAAAGGGATTCGATATATCGATATTTTAATGAATTTTCACTCGATTTTAGTGATTTTTCATTCGTTTTAAGTGATAAAAATAAATGTAAATAAGTCAAAAGTCAGATATAACGAGTTGGAAAACATTAAAAACTATTGGAAAGTCATTACAATATCGGAAAAATATCCATATCGACAAGCCCCTGATCTACGACTACCGGTACTTTAAATAATAGGTAGAATTGAAGAACGTGTCGAAACCGGAAGTGCTGGAAAATAATTAATTTTAAGACACATTTCTTGATGAAAACTGATTATACAAAGCAACGCAATAAACTTTCACCATAAACTAAGCATCGCCTCAACCTTCAATAAATTTTTCCAATTTGCTTACACGGAGTGGCATTTCGTATAAACACACGCGGCATGCAGTGAAGCATGCTTTCACTAAACTGTTTTTATTTTTTATAATTTATGTTTATATTTAATAAAATAGAAAGAAAAAATATTCATTTTTTCAACTTTCTAGAGTTTCCAATTAAAATAATGGCAATCATTTTAATTGCGGAAGACATAAAGGAAACTTTAAACGCGTACGTTTTTATTTTTACTATGTAATTCTGTTAGCAGCTAAAAAAATTAATTTTTTTATACTTTATTTGGTTTGTATTTCAACTATATTTAGATAAATCAATAAGAAATTCACTTTCAAATTGAAACCTTAGAGAAACTTAAATTAAATAAAATAATACCTTAAAGAATCTTTTAAGTTTTCATGAAAAAGAAACCCCAAAGAGATTATTACTTAAATCTATTTTGTTTATTAATACTAATGAAGAAAAGTAATATTCACATCACTTCCTGTAAAGCAGATAACTAAATATCTCTGATCATCAAATACCTATTCATCACAGCTGCTGCCTGAGATCGCGAATTTGATTAAAGCAAAACTTGGAATTGCATCGCACAATACCCAGATGCAATCTGTAGTCGCATTGCAATTAACGAGAGAACCGCATGAAGTGGAAAACGGTTATTTGCGTGTAATTGTTTCTACAATTACGGCATGATTAACTAGAATGAAAGCAGGTAGAGAAGTAACTGATTAAATCGACTAAACTTATGACACACCTACACTTACAAAGTAACTAAAGTTTTAATGTTCGTGTAATTTGTAGTGTGTGGTGAATGCGACTTCCGGTTGGTGTAGAGGTTTGAAATTTTTGGGATGTGTATAGTGGTGGGTTTGTGGTTGGATTCCCCGTGATTTGAAATTTGTCGTTCAACCGGAAGCTCGTCTTTAAGGGGAGGCAAATATTTGCACAGTGGAAAAGTGATGTCTTTTTGGTAGCAGATGATACAGAAGGTTTAAAAATAGGAGGGAGTGGGATTCGGGGAAATCGTCGACGAGATTTTTAAAATCTTTGGTTTTCTGTAAGATTTTTGAGATTTTTGAGATTTTTTCAAGATGTGCAGTGCAACGATTTTTGTGATTTTCAAAGCTTCTCAAAGATTTTTAAGATTTTCAAAGCTTCTCATAGATTTTTAAGATTTTCAAAGCTCACAGATTTTGTTATGATAGTTCAGAGATTTTGTTATGATAATTCAGAGATTTTGCTAAGATTTTTCAAAGATTTTCTCAAGATTTGCAAGGATTTTAGAGATTTTAGAAGGGTTTTGAGATTTTCTCAAGATTTGCAACGATTTATAAGATTTTCAAAGATTCTCAAACATTTTTGAGTTTTTCAAAGATTTAAAATTTAAATCATTGCACGTTTCCGGTATGAATCATTCTACACAAAACCATACCTAATCGAGTATTAAATGTTGTTTACAGTTCCAATTTACCGGTTTGTGATGCCAATGTCAGTTATTGCTATGGTTATTGCATTATATCAATTACCGTCAAACACAATTATCCCATATAAGACCCCCATCACAAAAAAAAAATAAAAACCGCACCTTTAATACCAATAAAAAAAAACCATTAACATTTCAATCATCATACTTTCATCAACATAACACAACAAAAACAAAACAAACCAAATTTCATCCACAATCCCTAATTAACTAAAACTATCTTTTAACTACAAGTAACTGTGTTTCTGTTTGTATAATGTACGTTCGTTTGCTTCCGTGTTTCTAATCCCTCCCGTTTCTCGTGTGCTTTTTCTCTTGTTGCAGATGATTAAAATGATGATAGCTTGCGTCACTGCTTTCACCCTCTCTTGGTTACCACTCAATGTGCTTCTAGTGGTAGGAGACCAACATCCCGACATATATACGTATGCACATATCAGCTATATCTGGTTCATCTGCCACTGGCTAGCTATGAGCCACGCTTGTCTCAACCCCATAATCTATTGGTGGATGAATTCTAAATTCCGCGCCGGTTTTCATTACGTTTGCCGGTGTCTGCCCTGGATGAATTCGATCCCCGATCGGTCGGAGCTTCTGTCTCGTACAACCATTCATCAACGACTTACGACCAATACGACGGCACTGATCGCTGCGGCGCCTATTAAACCAATGCACGACACGTAACCCAAGTATGTGCTGCATGTGTATCATTCGTGTCTTGCATGTCGTCGTGATGAACCGATAAACAAAACAAATTCCAGTGGGATTTAATTGATGGAGAATGCGTGAGGTTGAGACTCATTGAGAGTTGAGAGAAAGGCGAAAATTGAACAACAACAACATTCTTTATGCTATTAAAATCGTCTTAATTGAAAAGTGAGGAAAGTAATTTCTCGGTAGAGAGTTAATCCGGGTTCTTGTAAGATGCTGTAAACAAGCGTCTTCATTCATAATCCGAGGATTATTTGTTGTTTAAGATTTACTCGAGTAAAGACAATTATTTATAGTGCAGGGATTTGCGATATTGAAATATATCGCACTTATGATATATCGAATTGTAAAATATCACATTTGCGATATATCGAATTGTAAAATATCACATTTGCGATATATCGAATTTTAAAATATCAAATTTGCGATATAACGAATTTTAAAATATCAAATTTGCGACATATCGAATTTTAAAATATCGTATTTGCGATATATCGAATTTAAAATATGGCTTCAATTCACGACATCAGAAAATATGGAAATACAGAATATATCGCAACATTCTGCGATATTGACACGTTTTTCGATATTTTACTAATATCGCACATCCCTACTTGCTCCAACATTGTCATTATTTGGTCACATGTTCAATTTTCCGCCCTCTAGGGAGAAAAAACTTAAATTCAGTTTGTTGTCAGTTCATCACAAAAACTTTTGCTTGTTTATTTACTGGATTTCATCTTCTTTTTATGTCTCTTTTTATACCAATCCTCTTCTTATCTCTTTTCTTTACTTATCAAAACCGCCAGAAATTCAATTCTGTATATCTCGACTCATATTTTTCCATCACCCGTCGTTATATATTTCCAGATGATTCGCATGATGATAATCGTGGTGATCATCTTCACTATCTGCTGGTTGCCCATGAACACTCTGATTGTGGTAGCGGACCAAGACGACAGCATCTGGCGCTTCGAACATATCGTGTACATTTGGTTCATGTGCCATTGGATGGCGATGAGTCATGGCTGCTATAACCCCATCATTTATTGCTGGATGAACGCCAGGTTTAGGGAAGGATTTCGCCACGTGCTTGTGAAACTGCACATCCGTATCAAAAGTGGTAATACGAGTGAAAATGGCAGCTTAAGAAGATGCAATACTTTTACTACCACTTACAGTGCTCGCAATTCTAGTGCGCGAAGTTACAGAAACGGGTTTAGAACTGGGTCTCGTTCGCCGCGAGAGTTCAGCGAGATGCAGGCGTTTAAGAAAAACAGTCAGACGCAGATGAGTCTGTATGACGACGACGGAGTTTGTGAATCACCGATTTGAATAAATTATGATACAACGTGCAAAATTTTAAATATAACGGTCCACATATATTTTATGGATAAATATATTTATCTATTTGTGGTTTTTTTGTTGTTTTGTTTTTTTTAATCTCGAGGAATACATTTTGTCAAGTGATGTAATAAATTAATTATTTATGTATAAATATTCTCTCGTGTTTTTAAAAACTATGTATTATATACCGTATATATTTAAAATACATTATTATTTCTTGTGGAAATGAACAAAACGATGTTTGAAGTGTTTTTTGATTGTGATGGGATGGGAGTGATGTGGGAAAGCTAGGCTAGATAATTCTGAGTTAGCTCGATACATACAGTAGCTCGATATAAGCTAGCCTAGCCTTCTCTTTCAGGTCATTTATGGTGGCCTAAGAGGCTCATAGGATAAATTGATTTTTGAGGAAGCTCAACTTGTGTAAGACCAGGACAGGAGGCTCAAAATTCAAAAAGTCAAAATGATTTTTTTTTTGAATGGACTAGGAGACTCACAATTGCATCAAAACCAGAAACATCCAATAACTTTCTTAACACTTGGAAATAATGACTACGGTATGGTCTATTCGGTGAGATTTTTCCAATCAAAAATTCATTTTGCATTTTGGTTTTGTCTTTTATTTTGGGCAACCAATTTATTTTAAAAAAAAATCAATTTATCGTATTAGCCTCCTAGGCCTCTGTAGGGGAGCATTATGTTTGCACTGAAAAAACAAGTTTAGATATATAAGTACCAATAAGCACAGTACCAGAAATAGTTCATGCAAAAACAAAAGAAAATGCTGTTCACTTTCCCAGAATGCATTTGTACTGATATATTCTGGGAATTTCAAGCTAGCCCGAACCAAATATCTAGTTTGGCAAATTAGCTTAAATCCATCCAGTTCTGGGCAAAAATAAATAAATAAAATAAATGTTCGCACAGGTTTCCAAAGACTGCTGGTTATAGTTTTTTCTCAAACTAGTTTTTTCATCGTATAGTGCGAATGGGGTAACGGACGGCATTGCTCAAAACTGTCACTCAGGTTTTCTCCCTTGCGCCATCTATTGCTTAAAATAAAAACTATTATGAGGTCTCATCTGAAATTTCTTTACAGAAGATAAAAGTAGGAAAAAATTATTTAAAAATGACTAGCATATTTTTCTTGGTCTTAGCCTACACCGGAAGTCTCCCTTTATTTTTCCTAATCTACGTAAATTCACGGTTAGTACACACTACACTATATGGTATACAGAGTATGACAGTTACAAGGCAAACCTCGTTATAAAGAACTCGCTTATAATGAAATGTCCAATGAAATGAATTTTTTAATTTATCTTGTTGGATTTGTACTATATATCATTGCAATGAAAAATACTGTACTGGTATATCTCTCGATGTCACGAACTGACATTTGAATGAATGGGCACTTCGAGTTCGTTATAACGAGGTCCGACTTAAACAGTTTAGTATTTATATATTCGTGATCAGCGACACCTTTGATCCCTCCTGGTATTAATTTCAAACACGATACAAATTTTTAACGTCTTTTCAGATGAATTTGCATGCCCTGTTCGCTTCTGATGGTCATTTGACCCGTTAATACAATTTCGTCCATCCGATGAACCGATTCAAAGCTATAATTACGAAGAATGTATGCCATAATAACTTTCTCAAGCATCATTGAATATTTCTGACCTGAAAAATATATTTTTATGATATATGATCAAAATTTATCATTAAAAATTTTTTTTATTGATTTTTTTTACCAATGCAGTTTCTCGGCCCAGCAGAAAATGGAAGGTAAGAGTAACCATTGGATTGTCGATTATTGTTTGCAAGAAATCTATCAGGATTAAATACTTCTGGTTCGGGATAAACTTCCGGGTTGTGATGCAAAGAATAGATTTGAATTATTATCGTCGTACCAGCAGGAACTGTTTTACCATCTTGTGGTGATAGAGAAAATTTTTATTAAATTCAATTAAGGAAAATATATTTTTTTTTTAAATTTTAACTAACCTATAACAGCGTCTTCAGTCAATTCTCTTAAAACCAGAGGAACTGGAGGAAACATTCTATGTGATTCCTTGATAATGCATTCTAAATATTTCATCTCTTTCAGATCGTCCATTGTAATGTGTCTTTTCTTGTCATTTCCTGAAATTCACACAATTTAGTAACCATTTTATGACTATAAACAAATAATAATAAACTAATAATACCAAAAATTTGATCTAATTCCTCATGAGCCTTCTTCTGAATCTCAAGATTCAAACCAAGTAAGAAGACAGTCCAACTCAACCCAGTAGCGGCCGAATCATTTCCAGCAGCCATAAAAGTGTCAACTTCATTCCTGATTTCCGTGTCAGTTAAGGTGTCATCGTTTTCTCTGGCTTGGAGGAGAATGTCCAAAAAGGTGAGACATTGTTTTTTGCCAAAATAAGGATCATCCTCATCTTTTCTATTGCTAAGTTCAGTATTATAATATTTTTTCCTCTCTTCTATGACCTGAGCATATGACAAAAGATGAGTTAAAAATTATCAAGGAAGGAAAGAAAAAATTTTTTTGTTGGTTTCTTACTTTTTCACTGAATCCGTGAATAATTTCAACACATTTCTTTTGTTCTCGACCAAGTGGAGAATGATTGAAAATAAAATCTGGCCAATAGAGAATGTTGTATTGTCGTTTCAAAAAGAAATATTCCATTCTAAAATTAAAATTTTGGGAATTTAAAACGTTACAGTACATACTAAATTTATCTTTGTTGTATAGTACCTGTCAGTTGCTGTGACGTATGATGAATCGGAATTGAATTGAGCGTGTACACTTTGACCCATGACTGAATCTGATGATAACATACACTTGCATAAGATTGTTTGGATTTTCTTGTGAATTGTGATTATTAGTATTACGTACCACACAATGCGTCCAATGTGCACAGAGAAATGAATTGAAAAGCATCAAAACTGCCTTTATCTACTTTTTCTGCCAATCTTTCGACCAAAATTTCACTTTGTTTGTTAAAAACGTCCATAAACTCTACTAACAGACGAAAATTGAATGCTGGAGTTAACATTTTACGCCGAACACGCCATTTATCCCCAGTACTGAATGTTAGAAATACAAAAAACTAAGTTATCAATCAACAAAGAGCTGAAACTCACTAAATTAGGTACAATTGCACAAAACAGTTTTTCGCATGTGGTAGATGATTCTGAATCCTCTCATCACGGCAAGTCCGAATATTGACATCCCAAGGCTCGAAAATGTACGCAACCCTAAGAGTACATCAAATGTACATCATACTGTGCACCCATTTAGCGACATATGTGATGTACTTTTGCGAGAAATGCAATTTTCGCACTGTTGGACATGTATTTTCGGACTCGCAGCATTTGTAGGGCATACAGAATCACGCTACATCATATGCGTAACACTGTATTCTGCAGTTGTACCTAACATACATTGCATCCTACCTTGTCAATAAACCTTTACCAAGCCAATCGTCAAAGAAATGATACTCGTATGATTTTTCGATGTGAGTTGAACTTGACAATATTACCTAAAATCAAGTAAAATCAAGTTTAAACACACAATAACTAAGACAGTCGTGTTGTTAACTTACTTCCATGTCTTCAGTATTGTAAATAATCAGGTAGGGCTTCTCCCCCAACCATATTCGACATCTATTGGGAAAATCTTTCGCAAGTTTTTCATACAACGGAACCATTTCTATTTAAAAACAAATAACCTCTGAATTAATATTGAATTTTGATGCTACCGTATTTTATTTTGTTACCTGATGGCTGAACGTTCATATCTAACGAGTTCCCAATAATGGGTAACGATTTAGGACCTGGAAACCGGTTCAACAATTCTTTCGTCCTACTGTCAGCTCTTAAAAGTTTGTAGTACAAAAAGAATAAAAGTAAACATACTGAAATCAGAAGTAACTCCATGATGTTGATGCTTCAATAAATGAGTGATGAATGAACAGTCTAATGAGAGAATTAACATAAAAATTGAAAGTTGTAGGATGATTTGATAATTTCCACATGCTGTCAGTACTCTTTTGTTTGCATGTGTTGAAAACACGCAGTCAGCTCATAACAATTGCATGACGTAGATATCGTATGGTTTAATTGAGATCAATTTGTTGATAATCATGTGTAACGTGTTTAATTGCTTCCTCATAGTTTCAACATCAATTTAAGAAATATGCCCTTTGGAAATTCAGTTTTGTGTACTACTTTTTAATTTTCCTGTTTATTTAGGGCTGTAAAGAATTATGCAATAAATAAATATCTTTATTACTTTGTTTATTTGGATGTAAAAAAGGATGAGTGTTGAAACAATTGTACAGGTGTACAACTCACTCACGGTCACGTGAAGCAATTGTAAAGTCAATGCATTGTCAGAGCAATAATGTATGATGATGATATATCTGTTGTTCTATTCTTTGCTTCAAATGATAAATTATTAGTTAAAGAAAACTCAAACATGAAAAATTATGTGCATTCAAAGTTTTTCTTTTAATATGGTTTTGTCTTGTTTTTGAAAAACTATTTTCCATATACCATATACCGTACTCCTATATTTTTTTTAAGTGAGGCTTGACAGTATGGAGATCTTAAGGTCTGTGGTGTTGTTGGTTTGGCTGTTGAATTGAAATTTGAAGTGATGCAAAACTTCCGGGATTGATGTTGTGAGGCTCAGGATCCCTGGGTCGCACGGGCAGTCGGGCACCTGATTGACTAATTCAAATGATTGGCCAATCTGTGCCCAGGTGTTTGGTATTTATGAAAACCCGAGGTTGCGGGTAAGTGGGGTTCTAAAACAGACTCGTAATACGACCTATTTATTAGTTGTTTCCCTAGTGGCCAAATTAGCAACTAAAAATGAAAAACAAATAAAAACAAAACTGTTTGGTCTATAGAAGGTGTATCTGGCTGTTGTTGTCATAAACTGTTTTTAAAAAACTGAAAAAAATGGAATTGAACATTAAAAACAAGAACTTTGTTTGCACCTAATATTTTACTTCTAAATCAATTTTAACATCTCATAGTCTTGGTAGGTGTATGATACTACACAATAGTGTTAGTAATCAGAAAGAGTTTACATAACATGTTATTTACGCAATAAAATGACGTAAACCAGCATTCATTGATGTTACGTTTATTTTTTTCTTGGTGTTAATTGAAGTTTAATCCCATTTAAAGCGGAAAGAACGATATTTGCATTTGGTTTGATTTCTTTCAGAGTTTGAAGAGATTTTACACGAAAAGCGTGTAATATGTGGCATAAAATGATTTTCTCTTCCAGCATTGCAAACTTCTGCCCTG
>JAQFZO010000113.1:0-39513 GCA_034695885.1 Geophilus flavus
GAACACGTTAGTTAGAGAGCGCATAGTTGCTACTAATTGTAATAATGATTTGGCACAGGTGATAGGCGATGCAATCAACCACACTTTATACTGTTTACATACACACCAAAGCGAGAGAGAGGTGTTATTTAATTCGCATTAAAAATGGGAAGATAATCAGAAAAATGGAAGAAATTGTAAACAGTATTTATTTAGAGCTTGTTTGTAATTACAAGTAAGAGAGCGAAAGCTGTAGAAAATTGCTGCAAGTGATGATACAGATCTGAAAAGAGTGGAACACGTTAGTTAGAGAGCGCATAGTTGCTACTAATTGTAATAATGATTTGGCACAGGTGATAGGCGATGCAATCATTAAGCAGAGATCAAAGTGTGTGATTGCACGGAACGATTCAAGAAACAGTTGCAAATACAACAAACACACACCGCTTCTTCCCTCGATGAAAATACAGATAACGAGAACGTGCTCTAAACTATATTTTTTCTATCGTTTTATGCAGGTAAATTATTATTTCTTTTCCGTAACGAGAAAAAATAAGTTGAAATAATTTTTTTCAACCTGTTTATCATTTTCAGACGTACATAATGCAAGATTAATCAACGAGATAAAAGAAAATATCAATATATTTAATCGATAAATGTGGTAAAAAAGAAATTTATTCAATTTTTATATTAAATGTTTTGGTTTGTTGTCGGTGCTGTGTTCGTATTTTCCTCAGTTTCCTCTAATTATTTTTTCTGATCAACAAAATGATACACGTGATCCTCATCCCGTGTTGTAATGATCACTTACATTGCGCTGATTTCTCGGAAAACAAAGCAAGGTGAGAGTTTAATGTTCAGGTCACGCGTGCATTGACTGGACAAGTTGAACCCTTTTCCCATCATATGAACACAAGGGGATGCAAGAGAATTGCCACTTGTGTTCTAAAGACTTGAGAAACTCCCAAAGAGGAGAAAGAAGGTGTTGAGGGTCGGGCCCAAGCTGAAATTAAAAGGCCATTAAATTGGTTCCGCTCCCTCCCAGCCCTCAGGGGATAAGCCTTTGCTTCCATTTTGGACCTTACATTTTTTTTTTTGCAGTAAGAAAAAAATTCACGTCCGTATTTTTATTCATGAATATTTTTTTGAAAAAAAAATCGATTGGATGCGATGCTTGGAACAGCTACGAGTATTATTTTTATTTATTTGTTTATGCAGACAAGAGGTAAATTATTATTAGTGATATCGGTTGCAAAATAACAAAAGTCAGTCATAAGGAAATCCGAGTGCAATAAGGATAATGTACACGTACACGAACTTGGGGATTTTCAAAATGCTTTGTATACTTAAATTAGCACCTAAAGGGATAAACTCAAAAAGTCACAAACATAAACTTTAATGTCATTATTTTTTTCCCCTACTGTTTTGGAAAACTTGCTTTAAAATACGGTTTGTTTTGTTATTAAAATTGCAGGAAGTTCGTTTCATTTATGCATTTAAGCTGTTAATAAAGTCATGCATGGTTAACACAAAAAATATTAAAATTAACACCTGATGAAACAATTACGTTTGAATTTTTTGTTTGAATTTTTTTTTTTTTTTTTTTTATAATTTCTATGAAAGGTGAGTTAGAGTCAAGTTTCCTACTGGACTTTTGTGTTGTACACACAAGGAAACCGTTTCATGAAAACATGAAGACTCCAGATGAGGTGATAAAATGTTGAAACATTAAGATGAAACATAAAAACAAGTTGAGGCATATGTCTTACCAATTAAAACCGACAGCAGCAGTAGCCCGGAAAGTTAAGATTAGAGAAGCTTTCAAATGTGTTATATACACTTTCTTGTGACAAGATTTACTTGAAAAGAAAATCTATATGAAGCCCTTAATACTTTTCAGATTAAAACCAAGTGTGTGTGTTAAGGTGGTAATAATTTACAAGGTGTGCGTAGTTAGAAGTAATTCTAATGCAACATGCTCAGTTGCTCTGTTTACTGCACCGAGACAAGGTGTGGGGTGGAATTTGATAACAGTGATGTGCAATAGTCTGGTTAGCAGATGTAGAGTATATAAGAAATGGAAGTTTTGTGCACAGAAAGATAATGTACTAACTTCTATCCATTATATGGGAGCGAGCCAAGTTTGGTTGTAAATTTTTCACTTTTCCCGTTGACACGAATGACTCCTTGGCAGAGAGTTTGTACATTCGTCACGATTTTTTTTCCGATTTTTTTCTCTTTGCCACTTTTTTTTTCTTTTCGGTCTCCGTTTTCCACTCAAATATAATAAATGAGTGAGCAGTTTAAATGCTGTTCAAAGACAGTCGGACGCGGCTTAATCTTGCATCGTGTTAGTATTGCACTTTGCTCGATTTTTGTGCGCACCCAACTTCTCAATGCAAAGCTAACTTGTGTGCCCGAGATCAATAATTACTCCCGCTTTGGCTTTCTCTCTCTTTCACTCTCCTGAGGGGTAAACATGGCAACAGCGTGACACTTTCCAGAAGCAACAAATCCATAATGTATAGCGCCATTCTGTTTATTAAACATTTCCTCTCTTTTTTTTGAAAAATGCGCCTCTTTTGTGAAGCAATAACAAATCCTGGTTACAGTCGCATTGTGTTATGGAATAAATATTGCAAAAAGGGAAAAAAATAGAAAAAAAACATATATTCAAAACTCGGTACAAATAAAAAATTAAACAAATATGGACTTTGTTGTTGTCCACTGTTTTTATTTTATCACACATCGTGCAAATGAGCGACGAAATGATTATTTCAAAAAGGGGTGCCTGTTTCTATAGCACTAAAGCTATTAAGTTTTGAGTCGAGATAAAATCAAAAATACAATTTTTATGCGTGACACTCTGAGGAGACAATGTTTACAAATGTGTCATTTGACCAACTGACCTAACTGCACACAAGTTCGCGTAAATGGGCCAAAATTGTTCATCTTATGTCGAGTTTTATGCCATTTCATTAATGCGATAAAAACACAACGGTTGCAAAATAAATAAAATAAAACAACAAAAGAAAGAAAGAAGCATTTATTACTCACTCCAGAATAAAATTGTTTTGTCCTCCGTCTTGTCCGTTCAATCGACAAGCAGTGAGCAGTGTGCAACCTACTGTGAGTGCCTAGCGGGCTATTTACATTTGTGACCCAATGGACGATTCAGAGCACGTGCCTCGACCCCACGGGAAGTCGTAATAAAACCGTGACTTTGCCACCTCGCTCGTCAAAAATGATGTTATCGCAGAAAATTATTTTTCCGTGTGAGAAAATACAAAGGTTTTACACTGCAACTGCAGTGACGGTGAGTGACAACAATTAATTCGAGCTGAGCCGAACGGGTTGAAGTTGGTTATGCAGGAAGAACTTTTTTTTTTATTTAAGCACATCGGTCATACGCGGTGCTTTTATGAAAAATAAATTGCTCGGGTTAAAAGGGTCAAATTATTAACATTTTTTTGCAATTATATTTTTCCTGACCGCAATATGCAGACAACAAGAGATGTTTGCATGAAACGCGTTGTACATTATATGTCAACGTGTGTCAGGCTTCACTGAGTTTTGTGTAACGGTGAAGAAAGAAGTCGGTGGGAGGCAGAAGGATGGGCGCGGGGGTGGCTCGTGATAAAGGGCGGGCGCTGCGGGGATGCGCTCCAAATATGTATTCCATCAATCCATCTGTCATGCCAGCGCAGGAATGCTCTCACCAAGAAACTCAGCTTCGGTTGTCATAGCAACGGTGCAGAACGTGGTCTGATTTTATTAAAAGACGTCTCTTCCGACTTTGTGCGCGCACCCGCGAGCGTGTGTGTGTGTGTATGTGTGTATATATTATTATTTTTTTTACATTCTTTTTTCAAAACTCCGAATTGCATGCGCCATTTTGACCTGTCTTCACTGCTCCGTCTTAATTGATTCGCATCCATTGTAGTGAATACAAAAGCCAAGAACGTGGCTTGTAGCTTCGCGATGGCAGGGAGGGGCCGCCAATCAGAGTCGTAGCCATTCACAGACACTTGGGGTTCGGTCTGGCTCGGAGCACAAGTCCCCACACAGCCACCCGTACGACAGAGAAACCGTCAACACCAAACTCCTCCTCCTCCTCCTCCACCTCATCCTCATCCCATGCTGAGGGTTTGCTGTTGCCAACAGTAGAGCGATAATAAATAATCTCCCGTGGATGAGACACTGATCGCCCACCCACATCCATGGTTTCAGGCAAGAGGCACACAATCCATCTTTGGAAATATTTGCAGTTTTTTTTTTTGCTTAGTGCCACTTTGTTGCAAGGAAATAACAATTTTTTATCGCATAAAACCAATAAAAAATTACTTGTGAATTTTTTTTTTCATTTTTTTAACGTACGCACCAGTCGAAAAAAAGTTTTTACTACGACAACATTGGTGGATGAAATTATATTCTTAATCGAGATGTCAACCCAACCTACTGTGTTCAAAGTTGTACGGACAATATTTTTCCAGTTGACAGTTTTATAGTGTTGAAAGATACTACTTCTATAATATATTAAACTGTTATGTTATTTATTATTTTGACAGCGACTATGGACTTAGGCGGTCGCTTGGTGACGGATTCTGCAATTCCCTTGAGTATCCGATACAATCGAGGTTTTTCTTTTTTATTATTTTTTTGGTCGGTTTTGTTTATTATTTATTTTATGGAGAAGTAAAATACAGGCCAAGGAGTTCTTAACTCGTGTTAAAATATTTATACGAGTTATTTCGGCCCGTGAAGGTGTTTTGTGGAAAATGATAAGTGTTTTCGTTCCCTCGAGACCTATTGGCTTAAATGGAAGACAAAAGGGCAACAAATTTTTATCCTGGTTAGAAAAAGAAGAATTGGTGCTGCTTATCAATTACCTATGTAAAGTTAAACGGAATAAAATTTATTATGTCTGCCATTGCGAATCCCCAAAATAACATGATCAGTTAATTGAGGCAAACGAGCCTCTCGAGGCACCAACCGCTTGTTGTTTCAGCAAGTGATGTAATGGCAAGCTTTGTTATTTGGGTATATTACAATGGGAAGATTCATCGAACATCTCTTTCTCTCTTACGCAGGCAGACTACACTTTGTTAGCAGATAAGAATCTGATGCTTTAAACATTTGGCTGGAGAAGTGAGTGCTTGCTTACATTTGCACTCTGCTTGCAAGCCAATCGGAGGTTCGGAACACACAAGTGTTGAGTTTTGTGTCATAAGTGTCGTCGACAAATTTATTGTTTGCTTCCGTATTAGAATGACAACGAATTAGTTGTCGTTGCAACACGTGTCTGTAGTAAGTGCAGCATGTCGGAAGGGAAACAGCACGCCATAAATAATGGCAGTAACGACTTGTACTGATGAGCAACTTATGGGTTGATGGGCTCACAACCACTCCCAATGCATCTTGGGCTGCCCACAAACAAGTTGACTAGGTATCAGGTGCACCAGGTGCAAGTGCAGTGCTCCCTTCTTCCTCTTGTCTTTTCTGCGCGTCTTTCTGGGGCTCGAGGGTGACAATAATTTCGTTAGATGCGAGTAGGAGAGGAGGAGGAGACGAGAAAATAGGTTGATAAGGGCAAGGGGGAGTAAAAAGCTGCTTACTGAGCGAGGACGGCGAGTCAAAAGGCTTCAAACATACCCGCAAGAAAGAGCAGTCATTGGGGATTTCAGACATCATGAAAGTAACCACCAAAGTTTTGGGGCGATAGGGCCCGAGTTAAAACAACGCCGACCATCGGCTACTTTTCGTGACCCTCGGTCAATAGGTCAGCGAGAAGGGTCTCGTGAAAACGAGCCGCCTAAGACACGTGTTTCCCATCCCTTCTAGCCACAAAAGGGGATTGGGGGTAAATGTTTTAGGTAGATCCTGACCGTGTAAATAAAGGGTGAGAATTTGTGGTAGTAACAGATTAGTATCTACAAGTAAGAGAATTGCTTCTCTTTTTTTTTTTTAAATAATTTTTTTTATTATTATTACTACTATTATTTTTTTTTTTTTTGGCTGAGGAAGTTGAGTTTTAAAAAATATTTTTTTTTTGTATACAGTTGCTTACGCTAGCATAAAATATAGCGTGATATAATTTTCTGTCTACGTGTTGATGTATTAGCTGATAAATGAGAAAAAAGTATTTTTTTGGCGTAAAAAAATAAATAAATAAATAAAAATGACATAAGTTTAGTTAAGAGGTCAAGATAAAGGTGAGTGATGATAGTCACGTATTAGCCGGTAATATGCAAGTCCAATCACGAACGACACCCTCCCTCTCTGTCTTGCACTCATACTGTCAACAGCCATTTGTCAAAAGGAAAATCCCTAGCCATATTTTAGACGGTGAGGCTACCTCGAGCGTGGGCATGCCTCCCGAGACACACGGGCAGCTGGTTGCGGCACGCGCACATCTATCGTGAGCGTCACTCACCTTGGTGTGTTTTTCTTGTAGTTTTCTTCTCCTTCATCCACGGATACTCTGGCACGGGAACTCCCATTCCTGCTGCCGCTCCAGCAGCGCCTTTAGTCGCCGGTTGCGGAGGCCCCGTCGGGGTGTTTCCAGCGACCGTGTGGAGCGGTCCTTGCTCGTCCAACGGGCCGCACATCGGAGGTGGTGGCATTCCTGTACCAGTGATTGATGATCCCCTATGAAATGTTTCATTGATATGAGGCAGAGATGTCATAAATTCCGCCATGGACGGCTGGCTGTTGATAAATCCCGTCTCGCATCTGCTCTCCATTCGGACTCAGCGCAACATGAAGAGGAGAAAATCAATCATGGAACAAGGTAAAAATATTTTCATATGAACACCAAAAATATTTTTCTCCTCGGTCCCGACCACCCGAGTGCTTTGCACACTTGCATTCGAGCTGCATTGAAGCGCTTTTCTGGATTGATAACGAAAGCTTTACCATTCCGACCACGTGACAGCGCGAACCAATGAAAACGTCCTCAACCCTCTCAATAGAGGAGAAGGGATCCGCGTCCGCGTGCTGTGGGATCCTCCCAGTGACGCGTGCACTGCCTTCCCAAAACACGTTGCGCCGGCGCTGCTAAGTGAAACAAAAGCCACGGATTCCCTCACCGACTAATAAAAGGGATATTTTTATCCGACTCGGTTACCGAACGCGTCCGAACCGAAAAGAAAGAAAGAAAGTGCCAGCTTAGTCCGACGCCAACTTAACTGACGTCGCTTATCGTATAAGAGCGCAACATAATTACTGGCAATAAATTCGTTATTTTTCACTGGATGTCAGACGAATTAATGACACCTCACAAATCATCGGGGCCTAAGCGAGCTGTCGAGGGGGAGGTGGGAGGGAGGGGTGGGGGGCTACATTGCAAACATTCATTAGCCAAGTAGCCAGCGCAAGGAGCAGCAGCAACCAGCGACGCCTCCGCATCAACGAGTTTTCATTTTCTAGCGCGAGCAAAACCGACACGGCAACGCTCACGTGAACTTGATGCACGCGCACGGTTCTCGCCCTGGCGCTTCGGGCGGCAACAGCCGCCATTGTGGCGGCCTGAGTGAAAAGCCAAGGGCGGCCGAGTGGGTGCAACGCAGCTCGACGCAGCTAGGCCTAAACGAAATAAGGTGGCTGCTGCCAATGGAAAAGAGAAGAACACCTGCGTAGTTTCATCATCATCTATATACCCTATTCCATTATCAACGTGCTTCGTCCGATTCCAGGGCTTGGCCTCACCGAAAACCTAAGGCTCCACGACCGCAGGTCAATCAAACGCTCTGCTCTGCACGAGGGCAGCTCCCACCATTAGCTTCCGGGCATTTGGCTCAGGTAGGCGAAGGTTCTTTCTTATGACCGTTTCGTTAAATTAGAGATGGGAAATTACCCCAAGGTACATGTGTGCATTTTTATCCTTTTTATTTATCGTCAAACATTTTTTTAAATGCTTTTTAAATGACACGTATTGAGGTTTTCAATTTTTTTAAATCCAATTTTAAATATCATAATTGTTTCATTTTCATTTTTATTATGTTTATTTGTATTTTTTTAAAATTATTATTTATTTACTCGTTTCAAAAAAAGTTTTGAAAATTAACATTCCGATGAAGAATGCAAATTAAGTTCACGTCCTATAAAATTCAATACAAATACATCTGGTTTTAGAGTTTACTGTTTAGGGTTCAAGGTATTATGGGTAACAAGTTGTGTGTGATTGAAACAGATCGAATTGAAATGAAAAATACCGTTACTTTACACCAGAAATTTTTTTATTCATTTTTCAAAACACCTACAGGTGCACATACAAATTATTATGATATTTATCTGATATGACGAAATTGTTTCCTGAGACTTAAGATGGATACATTGATACCAAAATAGGATTTGTTCTAGTTGACCTTGAATTTTTTCACCTCTTCCCCACCAGCCCTTCCCCTTTCTGGTCTTGTTTCTACTAAATACTGACATTGATCCTTTTTTTTAAAGTAGCATTTGATTTCATTTGATAAAGAGATATTGCTTTTCGACTTATTAAATGAAATAAAAACTATTCATCCCACCTGCTTGCCACTTCTACTCACGTCCGTTAACATGAGCAACTGCAATGCATGCCACATGAACAGACACCTTTACCTGACAGGTGACCATGCAAGGTCTCACCTGCATTCTTTATAACAGCACACAATTTACATTTATTTGCAATTTTCATGACGATTTTCACACTAGGAAGCAACCAATATTTTGACAGCATCATAACCCATCATTTGTTTTCTTTATTTTTAAATTTAAAAAATTTTTTTTTAAAATTTTACCTTTTAAAATTTAATGAGGCAAAAAATTAAGTTTTTAGGTATGAAACCGTATGTATTCAAGGTTGTATCGAAACTCCCACCCTCCAACTCAAAGTAACAGATGTCCTGAGGTCACATTGATAAGAATAAGTCCTTTTGAAAATGTTAATGAAAATTTAAGTCAACACATGGGCGATAAAAGAGGGAAAAATTTTTAAAGTTTGCCTAATATCTGAAAGTTGCAACTAGATCCCCCACTCGAAATTAAGTGCACTTCTCTCTCAATATAAAGTAAAGTAAAATAAAATAAAGTAAAAAAAAAATAATCTAAGACGAACAAACTTGCTGTTCTCATTGTTTCTTCTATTCTGGAAACCCTATTATTACTGTTGGAAGTTTTATGATCCAAACATGCCTCTACCACTTGTCCGCTCCCATTGGGCTTTGATTAGAACCCTGTGACTTTTAATTATCTAGCTTACACGACCATCAGCTGTTCTAAGGGAAGCTTTTCACCAAATGTTGCCGCTTTTTCTCATTTCTTCTCTCCCCTAGAGTGATTTCACGAGGCATTATGCGAGTCTTTGCAAGAAAAATCATTGTGTACTGATCTGTTTTTATTTGATGGTACGCAAAGGGGTGAGAGGCATAAGCCTTTGGTGCCCGAAATGTATAGGCACAAAGACAAAAGAAGGAGGGCAACATGTGCTTAGGATGGGTTAGGGGGATGTGGAGAGGTGAACGGTTATGTCTCATCTACAATTTAAAAGTTGGAAGAACCCGCTTATTCCTATACGTGTGCTGCTTATAACCCCTTGTGCACTTTTAATATAGAAATCTCATATAGGCATATACAGTATTAGAGCTTCAACCCATTTGGTACGAAATGAACGGGCAAGCTGGTCTCATAATGAATTGCTTTGTCTTGATTGAATACTCGAAACAAGGCTGTGTGGGCATGCGCTCTTGCAATTCTCCCCTAAGTTTGATTTTGATATCAATGTGTAATTGCCAATTTCACTATATATTTTTTTCGATTATTATACGTCGATGGCGAAGTTGAAGTTAATGGTGGTTGATAGTACGAAGGGTATACGAAATAGAATATTTGTAGAACACAGATTTTTACTTTGCCAGCATGTGTGTGTCGCCACTTGTGAATTTCCCCATTAAAAACAGATTACAGCGATAAGAAAGATTGTACACAGTTGATTACTTGCTTGAAATCGAGGTTGGCAAACATTTGGATAAGTATGTATGTGAAAAAGTATTTTAAAATCTTATGTGAAAAGAGAAACATATTTAATTTCTCAGCAAAGTGCGCATAACATCAGAGTTGGCTTGGAGCTTTGTTATGTAATTTATTTTCTTAGTCTACATGAATTGCGTATTCAGATTGAATGCAGGGAAATGAGAAACCTTATTACAGTTTTTAATATTTGAAGAAAGGAAAAAAATATCTGTGAATAAAGAAATTTTAAAAATAAAAAAAAATAAATAAAAGCTAGAGAGTTTGAGAGCAGATGCTTGTTTACTATGAGGCATAATCAATAAACCAATACGAAAGCGCGACACCATTTTGAAGATGGGAATAAAGAACAAAGCGTGTATAGAGATAATTTTAAATGTGATAAAGCGGTTAGAAATTCAAATGAAATAAGCCGAATCGCAACAAGAGAATACGAGTAATAAATTTAAGCCTAAATTTAACGGTCGGCTACGGCTACACGTTCAAAATGCGAGTTACGGCGTTGTTATTTACACTTAGCACTGCACACTGGTTGATCCTTATTTTGAAAAGTATATAGTTTTTAAAATTTATGAAGCCTTGTTGATAAAATAAAGGGAGAAAAATGAAATAAATATTTTTTTCCCGGGCTTTGATATTGGTTCCTGTACAGAGCGGCGGTCGCGCCTGTGTTTTGCGCTGGCAAATCTCACTCGGCAGTCTCGGGCCGCATGTGACGATGTCCCTTCTGAGCCAGACTGCCTCCATTTATCGTTCTAAATGTTCTGCAAAGGCCGTTAGATCGCCGCTAACGGGTCTCCTTCCACCCCGGTCGCTCGTAACTGTCGTCTTTGCCGCACGGCTGTGAGTTGCGAGCTTCACGTCATCTCCCTCCCTCGTGCCCAAGCCAGCGAGCAGCCATCCCGGCTTGCATTGCCAATGAGCTCTCGATTAGGCTTAAAGACGAAGACACACACACTTAGACGAAATGGGAATTTTAAAAAAGTTTAATAGGAGAGGAAAATTGTAATACTGAATTTTAACACGACTCGATTTGAAAGAGTTGTGCTAAAAAAAAAAGGATAAAGAAAAAAAAGAATAGAAAAAGAAAGAAAAACCAGTTTTAAGCAGAAAAATTATGGGAAGTATTAGACTGGAAGAAATGTGTTTTTTAAGAAGTTAAACGATTTTTTTTTATCCTATCCTTCCTTCTATTTTTATGAATGTTTTTATCCTGAACGTTCAGCCGGTTTGATCATAATATGGTGACACACAAAGGGCACTGGAACAACCACAAACGAGAATAGTTTGCACTGAAATGGAGAAACGCGGGGAAGGAAACGGTCGTCATTCAGGAAAACGCAAATAAACTTTGAAGCCGACTTGTGTTTAGTTGCGATTCTTTCTTTTTGGGCGTTAAACGTGGTGAACACTAGCTATAACTTCTTTGATGGGAAGCACACAAAACTCGAGCCACACTACTTTCATCCACAATGGTGACGCAAAAAAAAGTTGAAAAGTCAACTTTTTTTTTTTATCCTTTACCAACGGGCTAGAGGAAATGTTTGCGAGGTTCCACCAAGGTTTCCCGGTCGAGGGTAATGTCTCGTAGCCGGCGTCGTCTCGGATTGCTGTCGGCACACTCGCACGATTGTGGTTTGCAGTCCTTGCGGACAGTGGGCTTTATGTGGACGTCGAGAGAATGATGAATCGACTCCAGCCACAAAACAAACAGCTCGGTCTTCTTAAGACAGTACATCGTGATGCCGCCGACACCAAACTCTGGCTCCATCTACATACATCTTTATAAGATCGTTTTAAGCTAGATAATTTTAAATAAATTAATTTATCACTTTTCCCCTTTGCCGAATGATTGATGTATAAAAATAAACAACTTAAATGAAATCTTTATGAGATTTTCCTAACATTTCGTAAACAAAAACATAAAAAAAAATGTTTTTCGACACAGTTTGCAAGTTGTATTACTCACACTAGGTACCTCCCGAGCCTGAAAAAAAAATTCATGCGGTGACTAATTTTGGTGGGTTGGTTGTAGAGAGAGAGAGAACGGAACAGAGTCGTCCGACAACGCTCTGTTTCCGGCCGGCCCTAACTGCTCTCCTTCCGTAGCTCGTGTGCATCTTATCCGTCTAGGCGCAGCTCCGGTTTTAACCACATTGGAGGCAAGAGAAAACTCCGAACTGTGTCTGTGTCTTCCCCTTGAAATGGTTTATGGCGTGGGGAATCATTTGTAAATAGCCTCTAAGGGGGAATAAGACTCGGTGCTGTTGAAACAGGCAACGGCCGGGTTTCGGTCCCATGGAGCCCTTTGATTGGGGACCAAGCCGCGTGATTTATGGCTTGGCCTTAGACACTCCCGTAAAGCGAGTCTCCAGCAGTTTTTAAACGGGCCAAAGCGCAGCCATCTGCTCTCTGAGCCAGTGGGCCTTTAGCCTGTGCCCTTATACTCGGTGGAAAGGCGAGCTTTTATTTTTTTATTTATGGTTATTGGGTATAGAAGTCGACCTTGACTGACCATGAGGCAGTAGGCCGAGCAGTGGTTAAGCGGAGAGTCTTTGAATGGTCGCATTATCTCGAAATGAGACAAGCAAGGACATAATTTGAGCTCATGAATGGTTAATTATGGGTATAAAACGTGGTATGCTCGAAGCGTTTATTTGAAAAATGTCGTCGTGTGAGATGTCGAAAGAATATATTCAGAGACATTTAATTTCAATTAAACATTTTCTCAACTCATTTATTCCGCCTGCTTCATCACTTGGCTTTTAATGTGATTGATTTTGAATTTCGACGTTAGAATAAGTCGCAGCTTGCACCGATAAATTTTTTCCTTTTTTATGAAATATAATTTTCAAATGAATATACGGCTTAGTGTAAAAGAGAAGAGAAGAGAGAGAGAGAAAGATTGCGATTGGGATAGGGAGAGTGAAAGACAACATTTACCCGCAACCATTACAAACAACTTTCTTAGCGGCTACATTAAACAAGACGGGCATCGGTTAAACGAGGGGAATTCTGTGGTCTGTAGAACAAATAGACGTAACAGTTTGTTTATTTTTTTCCCTCATTCTCCCAAAGTAATTTCTCTTAAAGTTGAAAATTAAACACAATTGCATCTTGTTTGAACTCTTTGAGCATCTTACTTTTACTTTGAAGACTTTTGAGCAGAAATAGGAAGTTGGGCAAAGTCGGCGGGCACACGAAGACTAATTAGTATTCAAAGTACACCGAAACGGGATTAATTTTATCTGGCGACGAGCACGCAACCTTCGCCGCGCGAACCAGCGTTCGCCCAGTTCTCGTCATTCCCTCCCCCCTTTCCTAATCTGCATATGGGCATGCTGCTGTCTCTCTCTCTCTTTCGCTCTCTCGTTCTCTCTTTCACTATGGTATTGCAGCAGCAGTGCTGCCTTTCCTCCCCCCGTTTGGCTTGGAAAGACGAATTGATGCACGCGCAAAGCTCTTCAGCCCAGGTTTGAGTGTCGCGACTCGTATATGAGGCAAGGCATGTTTAATTCATTCTGGTCGGGCGTATCTATATATAAATATATATACGCCACTGATTAAACCATGGCCTCTCTTGAGCTTGCGCAGCGACACCTGCACTTGTCGGATCTGTCACGTGAAAGGCGAACTGTTTAGTCATTTTTACGCTGTCAAATTTATTATGTTACGGAAGAATGTTATCTTGTAATTCGTGTGTGGATAAATAATTGTAAAATATTTTTATTTAATTTTTTTTTAAAACTGTAATTATAAGGGCGTTTTGGAATTATTGTGAAATTGACAGATAGTGCTCTTTTTCCTTCAAGGTCATTTTTCTGTTTTCCGACCAAATCGTGTTATGATTAGGGGCTTATTCTTTATTACAGCATGACGTGTCGTTTTGCTATATGTTTATCCTCAATTTATGTTTCCTACAAAAAAATGTCTTGTAATTCTATCATTGATTGAGGACGGACTGCTTTGCTTTTCTTTTTCGTCGACTCTTTTGTTCCGTTAGGTGTATTTAACTTGCCTCGAAAATTGACCCCTCTCTTATTAAGAAAAAAAATTTAAAAAGGAATTTTTTGAGAACTAATGAGTTAGAAAGAGAAATATGAGACTTTTTTTTTTATCCTGCGCTCGTTTTCTTGTTTTGTACTTCCTCTGTATTCTAATGATGCCTCGTGAGTTGGGATCATGCGAGGCAAGGTCCACTGGTAATTCGAGAAAATTGTGGCTTAGGCGAGCGATTCATATTTTATCTTGTCATACGGGGCTCTGGTGGGCTGGTTTCGGAAGGGCTCCCAGATTGTTGGACATAATTACAGAGCAACACTAGCCTAGAGGACGATCATTAGCCCGAGAAGAGAAAACCGCCAAAAGAAACGAAAATTGCAAATGAATTGCTGGTTTCCAACATTAAACATATATATACTGGCCTTGGCTAATTAGTTTGACGCCGTTTGACCACAAAACAAATGTTTTAAAATGAATAAAATAGCAACAAGTAGTTTTTATCTGTTTTTCCTCAACTGTAAAAAAAAATCATTTTCATTTTGTTGCACTTTAAAAAGTTGTAAAATAAAAATAAAAGATTGCCTGCGAAGGCGCGCCTGACGTTGAATAGAATTACAAAAGTGATTGAGGTTGCATTCTGCAGAATAACTGGCAGTAAGTTGAACAGATAAGGCCAGCATTTTGGATTGCTACAGAAAAGAGGGATGAGGTGGCGACTTAGCGCATGCGCAGTTACTGCTTCTCTCTATCTGGATGAGAATCAGAGGCTCGTGGCGATGGAGTGAAGGCTGGAATCCGTATTGGTTCAATAGCCCACTCGCTATCGAAAGAGCCTTCATCAAAATGAACATGCAACTATCCTCTGTTCAACATAGTCGAATCCCAGCTGCTCTAGCACGGCAAAAGAAGAAGGAAAAAAAAACGTGGGGAATAAAAAAATAAAAAGAAAGAAAAGATAGAAGGGAAAAAGAAGAAAGAATGGAAAAATAGTAGCAAAGGCGCAGCCAGGCAAAAAATAATAGAATTTTCTTTCTTTTTTTTTCTCTCTCCTTTCGTTTTTTTTATATATATTTCTTTTAGCTAGCACGCTATTTCTCTCTACCACCCCATCTTTTTGCTGTCGGAAAATAAAAACGGTTGAAAGAACGCAGCTGATGCAGACTCTGAACGAAATGTTGGTGTCATTGCTGGACTGAAATCTCGCTGTGATTCACATGACGAGATTGAGGCGAGACGCGACAATTTATAATGGAGCTGCCAAGAGGCGGCTTCATGATCCGCATAAACCTGGTGCTGTATGTCTTTTCAGCTGTGATGTTGTTGAATCCTTTCCTCGAGAGGAATTATTTCTATTGTTAAGCAGCTTTAAAAGAGCATGAACGCATTCATTATGCACATTATGTGGTCAAGTGCGTGGGTGTAAGTGGTGCTTGGTTGGCTTAATAACGCTTAATAAACTCATTAATCCGACCCTCTTACTTTGTATTTGACCTGTCTGACGTGGGTGAGTTGAGTCCATTCTGCACCGAATGAATTCGATCGACGTTAGATGCGAAGGACTCAATCACCTCACCTGTTTGCCTGGACAAATTACATATTGAGTACGTAAGGAAAAAAAATTACATCTTAAGGGTCAGTTAGAAAACCTTTTTATGGCTTTGAGTGCATCCTTTTATAATTTAAATGGGAGGCGTAGGTGTACACGGGGCTCGAAATAACTAGTTGTGCCTCGCTCTCTGCTAGGTGCAAAGGGTCAACTTCGTACGCCTCACACATCATTCAGGGTCGGCTAGGTGAGTTGTGTGAGTCTTAATTTATGATGGAAATGAGGTTCCGTAACGAGTGTGTGAGATGTGATGTAAAAATAATTTAAGAAATTAAAAAAAAAATATGTTTTTTACACTTTTTTTGTGCTGATAAAAGTGTTTCAACAACATAATTACTCGATAACGAAATGTCCTAATTTGGAAGTAGAGAAATTCGCTCGTTATGGGCTGAAAGATATTTTATACGAACCGTTTAAAATATGATTGATAATACATTCTTTTAGTTCGGATTCGTATGCCGAAAGTTGAGTTCGAATTTATAAGGTGGTTGTTGGTAGTGACCCGGTGTTGGCAGTAGGAGCCAACTGATTTATCGGTTGACTAAGCCGGGCTATTTTTCTCTCCACTCAAAGAAATGCCTCGGTGTGTTGTGTGTATGTTGTACAATAATTGTTGCTGATCGAAGTTGAGATTAGTACCCACCGGGAATTATGAGGTCCACGGGACCCCGGATACGAACAGGTGTTGGTGACGGTCATAAATTTGCATTTTTTGAGGCGGGAAAACTGAATGTACTCCCCTTATTTTCCCACACCGAATGTGAAAGGTATAATTTTTATTATTACATTTTTTCGTGAAAAAATGTTTCTTAATGCGAATTATTCCACGCCATCACACGAATGAAAGGGGAGGTGGTCGAGACGCGCATGAACGATGTTTTCCCGCCAATTTCTCGTGGATGGTGGTGATTATAGACGAGGTGTTGCAGATATAATAAATTGGTTAATTATGTATGCATTGCACTCTAGTCAGTTATGTTGATTGAGTATCACTTTTTTTTTTATTTTTTATTTCATGCTTTGAATTCAAAAAACAAAAAAAAAATAAAAAATATTGTTCGTTGCTTCATTTTAAACCACAATTTTTGTCTATTCAGAACGAGATTAAATTCCTTGGGAAAAAATATAAAAACAAAACACAGACAGAAAAAAAAATACAGGGATTGTTATTGTTAGTTTTTTGAAGAATTCAATCATCATTCTGGCTGAAATATTTTTTTCACACACATATACGTCAGTATGAATCATGTTGTAAATATTCCGGAAACTTAGGACAAGCGTGTGTGTAATTTTATGACCAACATTTCCCGTGGGTCTGTTATGAAAAGAATTAAAAGGAGATAAAAAGAGCTTTTGAAATTTAGCTCAACTTAAATCTTTTCAACAGGATGGTAGTAAATCGCTCTGAGGTTAGATTTATACCTCCAGTTTACCCAAGCAACGTTTCCACCCAAGTATTATATACTATAAAGAAAAAAAAATATTCGAAATAGTTTTAAAATTAAATTTCGGGACAGCGTAGTTTTTTCTTACATTGTGCCATATGGTTGTATGATTGGCAATTAGGGTAGCTCCGATAGGGGTGGTTGTGTAGGTGGATTGTGGCTGGTTTTAATTATACTAGGCCTCGATCGAATTACAGCATTAAGTGCTTTTATGCTAATGTAGGATTCGAACTCTTCCTCAAGTGCAGCCTCAGCTATTAAGTTGCACGTTGAAGAAAAGAAATAGTGGAGAGAGAAGGCAGAGTTGATGGGCATGAAAGGGCCGACGAGTGCCTGCGGGGGTGTTTTATGAGGCAAATTAGCAAATCGGGCCCGTTGCTGGGAAGCCTGTCGTTCAGCTATTGACTGGCCCTATCGCCAATGTTGCGCCTGCCAACTGCCCCCCAGGTGGCGCTTTACAAGCGTGAGGTGAGGAAAAGATCGAAGATTTTTATGCTCCCAACCAATGCCTCGGTTAACATGGCGACAAGGCGCCATATTTGCTCCCTCGCCTCTTGTCTTTTCCATTCTTCATTTTCTCACTATCCACCCGACCCCCCTCCTTCCATCCACCCCTCTCTTTTTTTTTTTTTTACTCTTTTTCTGATAGGCCCTATCAAAAAGCCCAAGCGTAAATTATTGACGACGACACGATTTTTTTATGCGAGAAAGAATAGCGCTCTTCTGGGTTTTTTTTTATGGCGAATTCATGCAAAGTACAATATTTTATCAATCATATAGAATAGAAAAGAGGACGCTGCTTTCTTACTGATAATGGTTTCACTTCTTCGCACTTTGCCAATCCACAATCTGCAAATTATAATTGAAAAACTTTGAACATATGATAATGTAACGCCGGGATCAGCCGGATAAGGAAATCCATTTTTCCCGCCAAATTTCTGCAAACTCGGCGATTTCTAAGTTTTTTCCTCTTCTTTTCTTTTTTTTACGAGGGTTAGTTCTCTATGTCGTGCTTACAACTTGGCAACAATCTTAGTTAGAAGCGGGAAAAAGAGTTAAAAAGTGATTACGCAGACTCAGTAGGAGTCACTCGGTGTTGGTGCTTTATTTTTGAGCGCTGTCGTCCGTTAAATGAAGAAGAGTCCATGCATTAAGGAAATTGAATTTTTGGCGCAATTTCATGTCAGGGGGTCCTCTTTACATCATTACACCTCCCTTCCACTCTTCATAAAATGTTTCTTGAGAAACTTTTTTTTTTACCCCTCTTATCATTTTTTTTTTAAATATTTTTTTGACCAAGTTAATAATTTTGTATATAATTTTTTTATTTCCGTGCAAATTTTTTCCTCTATACTTAAATGAAAATCTCATAAAAGGTTAATAAGCTGTAGTTAAACTTGCGATCTGGATTTTTGTCTCATTTGGAAATGATGTAGAGAAAACTCCCTCCCTTGGCCCTTTGTTCCGTGAACTCAGCTTCCAGAGGGAGAGGCGGGATTACTCGGGCAAGATGATTGACACATGGAACAGCCCTGGCGACCGAGCTCATGACGGATAGGCCAAATAATAAAGAGACTCTTTCCAATGAATGAATACTGAACCAAACACTATGAAATAAAAAAAAATGTTGTACAGCGAGGCAAAAATCCTTTGTGTTATATATATTTTTTTTCTCATTGGAGTAATAGGAAAGTTGTTTGTAACTTTATTTAATTTCGATAAGAAAAGAAATGTGGTGTGATTCAAATCCAGGAACTAGAGCTTTTGTGGATGCAGCCACCATTTGAATAAAATTATTCAGACATTTCCTTATTATATAAAGATTTTTCAACAGAGAGAGTCATTTCTCGTTGTCAATATTATTTATGTTTTTCTGTGTAGGTGTGTGCTTTGTGCTCATTCATGTGAGGAAGAAACTCCTATTTTTATTCAGTTTTTTTTTCCAAATAAGTCTTTTGTAATTGGTGAAAGGTACAGAGTGATTTGCACCTGCATCAGATTGTGGAGTAGCCGATGTTTGCCAAGTGATTAATTCCTGAGAATGCTGTGGAAATTTAAAGTGATTAAGACTGGTGTTGGATGTGTGCGACTGATTCGAACAAAAGAAAACCCCCACCATGCTTTCTCAATCCCCTTTTCTCCATGCCAAATGGCTTCCTCTCGCGAGATGGAACTGCCTCTACTTTCCTGTCTTAGTAGAGACTTTCTTTTCGAGGGTGTCCCCTATTCGTTTGGCGACGTCAAGAGAGGATGATCGGCGTTCCGGTGGAAGAGGCTGACTTGCGTCCCGCAGAGTCACTAAACGCTCGCGTCATTAATTTCGTCCCGCACGAGGAGGAGCGCGTGCAGGCTGTACGAAACGGCGCCAACTTTGCAGGGGACATTCATCACCTGAGTTTTTTTTTTTAATCGTTACTTACCGCCCCACCCCTCCCCAAACAACACTTACATTACAGCAAAAAAAAAAATAAAAAATGAAAAATAAAAAAAATTACTTCTTAGGAGGTATAATTAAAAATTTTTAATAGAAAATTTAAATCCTAAATAATTTTTTTCTTAAAAAAAAAATGTCTTGTTAATAAACAAGATTTACAATACAGACGGGTAACCTTTTTCGGCGCCCTCTTCATCTTATACGTCTTTGGAATGTTGCTGTGGCTTCTGCAGCTGTTCCTTTTTAGTTTTTTTTTTAATATCTTCTTTTTTATTTTTACTTGTACGTTGAGGCAGAAGCCTTGTATTCATAAATTAATTTCCACAAGACAGTGCCAGGGATATTGGATACTGTTGATCCCCCGACAGGTGCGATGATTAATTGTTTCAATGTTGAATATTGCATGACTCCGAAATGTGTGAGCTTGCTTCGGTAATTAAACTTGTTATTAGTAATGAGGAATGTTATATTTTCTCTCTTTTTCCCTTTTTCCTTCAACTTCTCAATTTCAAACCAATTACGAAAGTTAAGCCGCTCAGGTATAGACTTATTCGAGCCAGTCAAGTAGATTAATTTTTTAATTTAAGCAAAAATTCTTGCATGGCTCTTTGCGTTTATTAATGATTCTCCCTCTCCACAAATTTTGTGCACGTAAGGAATTTAATTCAAAATTAAATGTGTATTAAGAAGGTATTATCAACCGGTCGCGATGAATAAACTAGCCGCTTCGCGTTTATATTTCGGCCGCGGAGATTCGTTTACCTATCGGTTTGATGGCAGTTTACTTTGGCGATTACAAGCCCCGTCTTGTGTACATGGTTCGTCTTAGTGGTTGTAATTCCATGAGTAAGGAAACCAACTTCGAACCCACTGTCGGTCAGTGCGAGTCGAGACACGAGACACGAGAACCGCGACCATATTCACATATTTTGCCTTATAATGTAAAATTTCGATAATTTCCATTTAATTACACTCTTTCCTCGAATTTAATTTATTTGCAATGTGAATTTATAATTTAACGACAGGAAGTTCATATTTTTGAATCTAATTACTGGTCAATTTGAATTATACATTCGAACAGGTTCATTTTTCATCCACACGTACTCTATTTATGGTTCTGTTAACAATTTTTTTTTTATATAGATGTAAGGTTAAAAAAACGAGTTGGGTGATTGGAGTGTGGACATTAGTCATAGCAGATTTTATCACCTTAGCCACACGACTATTTTTTTGTTTTATAGCTCTGACCCTATATAGTATGAAATATCATTTTTTTATTGTAGATTTACTATTAAGATAAGGCCAAGTTTCGCCCATTAAAATTTATTTTTCACCTTCTTGACACTTCAAGGATCAAAAGTTTGATTTCTTGTTTATAGTCGGCATTGATGTAAAAAGGTGTGATGTGATAGTAATGAGTGCTGCCCTTTCTTGCGTGGAGCAATATCAAAAGTCGTGTGTGTTATACTTCCTTTCATCAGCTGTTGGTCGCCCGATAAAGGAGGCCTTTGCTTAGTGGGTGGAGTGTTTCCTTGCCTCTGTTCAAACATGTGTGTCCGTCTTATCGTTGTTTTGACACTATCCAGACCCGACTAAACCATGAGTGTCTTCAAAAGTCAATATTCATCATTGTATGTACTTTTCCGAGACGTTTGTTAAAATTTTATATTTGAATTTTATCAATTTTTGTTATGTTAAACACGATTTTAATTTTTTTTCCCTTCTTTTTTAATTGCAGAGTCAAGTTTTCTGCGGTATTTTACTTTCCAAGAAGAAGAAATTTTGAAAGGTCAGTGTACACATCATTGATAAGATTTTTTTCCCCCTCTCTCTAACTTTGGGAAATATTTTCTCCACCTATCAGTTGAAAGCCGGATCTTTTAAATGTCAAATTTCACATAATATTGGTTTTGATTATCATGGCTTCTAATCAAAGCATGGAGTGACTTTGCAGTTTAAACTCATCTGCTATATTATGAAATGAATTTGCTTTTGTTTTTCAAGTGTGATAGATTGATGTCAGTTGAACTTTATTACTCTCACACCTTGCCTCGAATGGTTGAAGGTGATGAAAAGAGTCTCAGTGCGAGACCATACTCTTTTCTCTTTCTACCGTCATGAAAAAAAAATAGAAATCAATATTTTTCCCTAAGCTCACTTTTTCTACACCCCAGTAGGAGAACGTTAAGGCCACTTTTGTAAATTTGCCAGGCTACTTAAGCATTTTGTCATAAAAAGTCCATTATATAATAACAACCCTCGAAAGCCTAAAAAAAATCGTTTTAAATGCATATAACGTATACGGGAAAAATTTATAGTTATTTATGCGTGCATACATTACAAAAAAGAGTACTACCTTGCACTCGGCTAGATGATTATATATGTACATAGTAGGGGAAAGCAGGTGTTTAGATTTATTTTATTTGTTTTTACTAAAAGTCAAGTTTATTTATTTCTTTATATCTCGGAAAATGCGTTTTGCTCGGTTTGTTAAATTCCCTCGAGTGATAATCCGGGTTAAGTTGTTAAACAGCGTTTGGCAATCGTTGGTAAACGGTCTTACACTTTGCTACTTCACTTTGCAGACTGCTCCGTTCTCAGGAGGCCTTTGCTTTGATTTTTATAGCCTTTTAACAAAATGCAGGCAGTGCTGCTCACCTACTGTTTTAATTTGCCTTTTTCACTAGCAGAGGTAATGGTGGGAGGCTATAGTCCCTCGATGTTTGGTTTCTGTTGCAGATGAATCTGCAATTAGTAAAAGCACTATCAAACACCATCACCCTCCTTCTCCTCTTCTTTTCCCGCATCAACCCACACACTTTCTTGTAAGGAAAAAATAAGAGAGAAAAAAAAGGGTAGAAGCAAATTTTCATTAACGCTTTATTAGCTCTTTCGCTTGAGTGCCAAGGATGCGCACTTGGGCTGTTGCTTTACACCAATCCTGTGAGTTTTGTAAGAAAAGTTTTGTTGAGAAGAGGGGTAGGAAGGAGAGAGAGAGAAAGTCTTTCGGCAGCTCACGATCACGACAACAGAGAAAATTAATTAGAAATTTTAATTAAATATTTTTACATCATCCGAAAAGGAGAGGAAAAAAGAAAATGTGTGGAATGGTGTTGAAGAAATCGGCCTGTGATATCGGATTGAGAAAAAGCAATTAAAAAGCGAAAAACTTTTCATACAGTTGGGATTTTATTCTTAAGGAGAGATTTCTTCCATCGCGAGAGATTGAGAATAGTTTTCTTTAGTGTATGAGGAAAAAGAGAAAAAAATGGAAGCAAAAGAATAAGAATGAGAACAAATTTTCAGATCTGAAGGGAAAAAAATAAGTTTTTATTCCTTCGCTTTCTTTCCTCCCTTTTTTTTCTTTTTCTTTATGTATATTCAAGTTTTTGATGACTTTCTTGTGGCAGAAAAGAAAAAAAAAATTTTCCATACGCACACGAAGCCTGGATGAAAAGTTGTCCTGGTATACAATAAAAATAATAATCCCTTATATTTTTGACAAAAGCAATTTGTAAAATTTTTGTCGAGCGTTTTGGAATATATTTGTGCGGAGACTAAATTACTGTCACTTTAACATGGTAGTTGGTGTAACCACAAATCAAAACGAGCTTAGACGTAATAAAACCGAGATTGAAGGTGTTAGTTTCAACATGCAGTGCGTTTTAAAATTATACAACAAACAGACGGTTGTGTTCTGGCATAACATAATCCCAACTCTTCACGTTGAACACACAATTTTGCTTGTGAAGTTTGTTTGCTGCGCTTATTGGATATCGCGTTATAGTGGAATTAGTTTAAATTTGTAATTACTGTATGTCACAGGCGGATGAATGGTCTCTTTATGCAAATTTGTTCCTTGATTAAATTATTGAATAACCCTCACTTTCATATGAAGCAAGAATTTTTAAATAAAAAAAAGTAAAAAGGAAAAAAAGGGTCTCTTCAGCTGTACCTTATTTATTATTAAAATTCTAATTTTAGTCGTTTGAAGATGGACTCATTTAGTCGCGGTCATACTCAGACGTATTGAAATTGGAGTCATAAGAAAGGTGATAAATGGTTTCAAAAAGGAAGGCAGAATGCCTGATGGGAAGATTGGTAGTGGACTCATGAGAATCTTGACGATAGGGGGAAATGAGAGAGTGGAGAGGAGAAAAGAAAGAGAAAGAGTAATTTAGGTTTTCTCCGCCCGCACCACAGCTGTTTCTCTTTGGAAGCATTAATGGTTTTCGTAAGACGTGATTAAAATTTTACTAATGACGTAATTTACATTTCTGGGAGAATATCCTTCGACTAACATGCATTGCATAAAGTATTTACGAATGTATTCGGTACCATTGTGGGTGGGCCTGTAAGTAAAAACACAAATATAATGTATAATTTATTCAATTGAAAATTAATACAGAATCGCGAGATGAATTTTAAAATAAAAAACGAAAAAGTTTTATTGAATATTTTCCCCACAAGTTGAAGCACGTACCTGTTCATTTTTTAAAAAAAAATTATTTCGGGAGTTTAAATCGACAAATAATTGGAGACTTGATGGAGTTATTTCGAGAGAATTTGCAATTTTCTCTTTGTAACATTTGTATTCTCTCTAAGTATTAAACAACAACAGCTGCAACTTACTTTCTGCACATTTGTTGCTTTCTTTTACCAAGAAAAAAAAAGAAGTACTGAAAGTGGGGTTGTTTTACACTGCATCATACGATACTGATGTCGACATCCTAACTTGCAGGCACATAGTTAAGATTAGTTCATGAGTGGACGGTGCTCATAATTAGAAAGTTGGTGGCCTGCACTCGGGTCCAGTCACAGACCATTCATCATCATTAGGCAAAGCTTACACGTCTTGGACAACATCATTTTTTTCCTCTTTTTCATTATTTTTATTTTTTCTTGTGTAGTATGTATGGAAGAAAGTAATAACGGAGTTTGGGAATTTTCAGCAATTTTTTTTTCTATTTTATTTTTATTATGAAGAAGAAATAATTTTGAGTAGGAAATAATATTGTGCAAGCTATGCTGGGCCCTTCCATACTCGGGAATTACATGCACTGCCACACGACAGAGATGAGATTAAAAAATCCTTTATATGCTTCGGCGTCATAAATCAATGTATTCAGCCAAACTTTTGTGCAAACTCCAATTCCCATTCAAATCGATAAGCAAAAAAAAAAGTTTTTAAGAGGTAATATATGTTAAAATTTGAAAGAAATGTCAAGATGTATTGCATAGTAGGCCGTATTTAATTGATAACCGAGGAAAGCGAATTGATTGATCACAATAAATTATCTCAATTTTAGAGGGAAAAAAAATGAAAAAAAGTTTACTTTCCGGTTCCGAAACGTAAGATATGTTACAGGTAAGAAATTTCTGTTAGATTAAAGATAACAAAACTTCTCAGTTAACTCCGGGATTTTGCCTCTGGCTCTTTGCTGGGTAGGGGCGGGTTCCTTGCAAGGTGATGGATGGGGTCTGGCTGATTGTGAAGATCTCAGCACTTTGCTCAAGAATTTTTTTTTTAATTTCTCTATTTTTCTCAACGTTTTGCCTCACTCTTTATAGTAAAAAAAAATATATTAAATTTCTTTGATATTATTAAATTTCTAATATTTTATTTAAATAACCCTTTAATTTTATGTGGTCTGGCAGATTGTATTTTGCCTTTTTATTTAGCACGTATAAAACTTTTTTTATGTTACACTTAGCTATAAGGTAAGGTGGTAGATGAAACATCTGCACGGTATTGACGATATAAGATTTCGATAACTGAGTTAATGGTGAAATTTGAGAACGGTCTAAGAGTGCACATTCTAGTTTCTTTAGCTCTCTTTCTTTTTCATATAGGGCAGATTCTTTTAAAGCACTTGAGAAATGAAACTTTTTTTCCTCTTTCATATGTCTGCCAATTGATTTCAGAATTTATACGGGGTAAGATTTTATTTTTTTCTTCTTCTTCTTGCGGTTTTAATGGGAAAAGTGAAGCCAGAAGCTCAAAAATCGAGGTTGGATTCTCGTTATTAAGACCGTATAGACAGAAATAACAAGAAATTGTTTTCTAAGTTGGCGTTCATCCCAGTAGAAAACCAGGACTCACCGATTCCAATCGACTTAACGTCATTTATCTCAGCTGTGTATTGACTGTCTGAAACAGACACAGTTGCCATCCCGCCCTTCTCTTTTTGCTCGCACCCCTTTGGCTTTGTGAGAATGCGCTTGTATTACCCTCCTCCACTTTTCTCTCGTCTCTCCCCCTTCATTCGGTGTCCTTCTTTCTTAATGACAAATTCGATAGTAGCGTGTCCCTGAGAAAGGGCCTCGCCGAAATGAATTAAATATGACGAAGGTCCACTCCCATCTCACATCACCCACTTCGCTCGAGGACGCTTTTCTTGATAAATTTCTTGAGAATGCAATAGTCCGTGGCTGTGCTGCAACGACGAACCTAGTTTGAGCTACGATTCTCCTCCCATGTCACTATGCGGGCACGCTAAGGATTAGAAAAATTGCCTTTTGTCACGTGATGTTACACATTAGTTTGTTGCTTCTCTCTTTTTTTTGGGTCTTAATTTTTGTTGATCAAAACAAAAACAATAAACAGACTTGCCAGTGGTTATTCCGAGTCTTTGTTTTGCTTTAATAACTTTTTTCAGGTTTTTTATCATCCGTTTTTTTTTTATTTGAAGGTGTCTAGAGAGTGCAGAGTTAAAAAAAATAAATGAAGGGAATTGTTTTGTGGTTGAAAATATTCGGTCAAAAATTGCCTTCTTCCATCATCAATTAAAAGGAGGTTTTTTTGATGGGCATAATTCTTCACCAGCTGTAATTAATGAAATTTTCCTTTTGACGGTAGTCTGGGTGGATTCTGATGTGATGGGTGTAAAGGAGGGAAAAAAAATCATTTGAGTGCTTCCGAAACAACTTTTAGTTCGGAAATCGAAATCTTTTGCACCGTATGAAACTCTTGGGTGGCGATATCTATATATATATAAAAAAAAAACGTAGAAAAAAAATTGGATGAATGCAATGGTTAGCAATTGTGCCATGGGCTTTGCAGTGAAGTCTGCCACAATTGACCCCTGATGATTCTTAGATGCGAACCGTACACTAAATGCGTAAGTGCCTTTCGGTCCCTGAAGAACCATTTTAAATGAATTCTGCCATTTCCGTTTCTTAAAAGCTTCATCACAGAGATCTTAATTCTTTTTGATGCACTCAGAGATGATGTTGCAAACATGTTATTGCAACAATTTTCATTTTTTTTTACAAAAAAAAATAAAAATAAAATTTATCATCCGAAAAACATTGGAATAAAACAAACAAAAAGGAAAAAAAGCCAAAGTGTTAGTTAAAAAAATGCATCACACATGAGTTTAGAGGTTTTTTTTTTTATAATAATATCCTGACTTGAGTTTTTATCCGTACGGTTTTTCCTTTCTTTTTTTTTGTTTCAACTTCTCAGCGTGGTGGATGCATCTCGTAATAAATGCTGGTGTGCACATGCAAATTTTTTCTATCGCTCTTTCTTTTCTCATTCTAACTTTTCCTGATGCAACGTAAATCTTCCTTCGAATTGTAAATTGTGTTGAGTGCGGGGGCGTTCGCTTTCTTCTGCTTTCTTCTCTTGTGGCAACATCTTAACTTTTTTTTCTATCTTTTTGGTCTCTTCTTTTTTTTTTTGGTTTATAATGTGTTTGGCGTCGTCTTCTTGTGGTTGCTCTGTACCTTTCTTCCTTGGTGCATTTGCATACTTTCGCTTCTCTTTGCCATCGATTGGGGGCGCATTGCTCCGCTTGTGATAAGCGCCCGGAACAGAAGCCGAGTGTGTGTGTGAGAGAGAGAGAGCGAGAGAGAGGGAAAGAGAGAGAGAGGAGAGGAAAAGCGGGTCCGTTTTTCTTTATCGTCTTCTTATCAGGCTGCATGCCTCCTCCTTGAGCAAGCGTCTCCTTAGCCACGGACTCCCTCCTTCTCCGCAAATATGAAATCGATAGGAGAGTGCACAGAACGAAGCAAAGAAGAAGATGGCAGCGGTGCAGAAGAGGGAAGAGTTGGCGATGAGGGGGCGTCGCGCGAGCGCATCTAATGAGACGTGCCCCACATGCACGCATGCATATCGCGTGCTTTCAGCTCTGGCGCGTCCATTCTTTTTGCCATTGTGGGTCTGCTTGTTGGCAAGACAACCAAGTTTGCTGATGGAAGTGGGAGGAGGTTCTTTCTTCACACACGGGAGCTTTGGCCGAGGAAATTGAAGGAGGACCCGCCTCGATTGGCGCCGAGGAATCCAAGGATCTCCAGCCGGATGCGCCTCAAGTCTCCCCTCCCAGAGAGATGCAATTTTCCTCTCCGCACGCTACACGTTACATTCAACCCCTGCAAATCACGTTACACTCCATTTTAACGCACATTCAGTCAAAAGCGAGATTCACTAAATCAACTCTAGCGAGAAAAGATTTACCGTTCAGGTTGGAAGTCGATCTTGCACAATATTTTTTTTTGGGGCTCGGAAAAGGAAAGGAAGGAAATTATGCAATGATTATTATGTCGATATATTCAATTATTTCAATTGCACAAAGAGTTGCATGTGTAAAGATGAGGCGAAACGGCTGTCACGAAGTTAGTGATAAATTAACATTGTAAATCTGTAATGATTCAGTGCACAAGTCACTGCCTGCTGTGATATTAATCTCCTAATTGACATGCATTTGCAAAGTGCCCAGCTGTACGCCCGTTATTATATTACACAAAAATCTAGAGTGATGACTATTTTTTTCTTCTATCATTTAAACCAGGAGACGTTTTCCATGTTTTTCATACTGACCTTGAATAATTTACAAAGGGTTTCCATGACAAGCAATGATGGATGCTAATCACAGGTGTCAGTGTACGCAGATCCGTGTAGTAGAGAGTCAAAATTAGAAATGTGCGTGTATTTACTTGCAAACATTCGGTTTACATTTAATTTGTTTAATACTTTGCGTTTTGCGTGTGGTTGATTGCTACTCAAATATAATAATTAAATAAAGAAAAAACATAAAAATAAATGCTAAGGATATAAAAATAATAAAGAAATTTAATTATAATATTATTATTATTATTATTTACCTTTTTTTTAAATAGAATTTTTTTTTCTTTATTGCTTTTTTTCGTTTTTTAAAAAAATAATTTTTAATAACAATTTTAATGAGTGTTTATTACATGCAGTTTGTGTGGTTGCTTGGCTGGTTGGTCGACATGAAGCTTTTGGCATCAAAATAGTACAATATAAGAGCCATAAACAAAAATTAATTAGGATATCTACGTGAGCGTTTGACCGTTTTTGAGATAACGAATCCAATTAATCCCAAAGGGAAAAGTGAGGAGATGCCAGTGGCGAATGAATAAGACATCAACGAGAATATCACGGCTAAAGGCTCCTTCTTGGTGGAAGGATGTCACGTTCGAGCGATTAGTCATTGACGAATTCTTATTGGCAAACGTGGTGTTGTAGTGCCCAAGTGGGGAATGGAATTAGTCGAGAGGCGGAGGACATGTCGTCCAACACTATGGGGGATAAAGATGCAGATGGAGAGCGCCTCGAATCACGTGACGATTTCTAAATGAAGGTTGGGGGAATCGTTAATTTCTTTTATTTGAATAAAATCGAGGATGACTGATGGTTCGAGAGATAAGACTCGTGCTTTTTTATTCCCTTTTTGGTGAAAGAAATTTTTTTTCTTTCTTTTACATGGCTTGTCAAAAGTGTGTTGATGCAACAAGAAGTATAGTGCTCAAGTAAGCTATTAAAAAGGAGAAATGTTTTTTATTTTTATTTTTATTTTCATTTTTCTCCCTTTTCTTTTCGATTGTAATGAGGAACTGTCAGAAAGGCACAATATGACCTTTTTTGCGTTCGAGATAGATTTTTTTTTTTGCTTTTCGCATCAGAATGCGATAGGCACAGTTGGGCGGAGCCAATATCAAAAGTTGATATAGATTTTGTGCTCTATAGACGACATTTGAGTTTAGATGCAGCTTCCAAGCTTTTCGCGTTTCTATGTAGCTGCTGCCTGTCATTAATCATATGAGTCTGCCATTAAAGGAACGTATTATTTGAGACCGAAGGGAATTGTGAGCAGCAGATCCAATGTCGAAGCAAGGAGGATAAAATGCAAAATAGAAAAAAAAAGAGGACAATTGCAGATGAACTTTTACACTGGAAGGGGAAAGTGAAATGTCCTTGTTATCTATTTTCATATATTCATGTACACATATCAGCATTTACAGCCATAAATAATAGTTCGCAATATTAAATTCCACTCTTCTGCTGTATAAGGGCGAACGAAATAAGAGATAATGTTCTCATATAAAACCTCGTGCTGCAAAAGAGTAAAATACGTGAAAGAAAAAAATTGGACACGACGCGAGAAAAGGGATTTATTACAACTTTACGTCTTTATCGAGTCGTGACGTTAACCATTTGTCCAACAATTTTGATAAGTGTTAAAAGAAAAAAAGAAGTACAGTAGCTAAAGTAGGTTGAGGAGTGATAAACAGCGTGGGGTTTCATGCAAGGGTTTTGTTTGTGGGTGGGAATTTACAAACACCACGAATCGTTTTTCTCTGTCTTGTCGCTCGTGCAAAATATTGTTATCTCTTTCTTCCCGCCTCGTCCGCCATCCATTTCATTTCGGACTAGGAGCCTGTCACGTATGACAATTTTCTCCGCCTTCACCAACAAGCGTTATCTTGCGGCAAAAATTAAAGTATCCAACTGGGGTGGAAACTCTTGGCCGTCTTTCAGATAAGAAAACGGATCGTTCGCGCCCAATCAGCAAAAGAAAAAAAAAGGCCACATCACGTGATGAGTGAGGAAGAGGCTGATAAAAAATGAGTTGTAGATGTAAGCGAAAAAAATTAAATTACATTTGTGACGTGTGTACGAGACGTGTGTGGGCTACTGAATGCCGGGTGTTAGAGTAAACAAGAAATTATTCTCGTCTATGTATGTGAGTGTTTACGTGAGGAGAAAAACGGAGAGAGGATTGTAAAATCTTTTTGGTTCACATGCTTATTTTTTTTTGATGGGCTTCAATGGATAGTTTCGTTTCTATATGCGAAACACGCATATTTTATGCATGAGTTTTGCACGCACTGCACACATCAAACGGCAGGCAGAAGAGAACGTAGGGAGAATAAAAGAAGCATAGACAGAAAAAATGGATAATATAAAAGGAAAATTCTTATTTTAAAAATCTAATCTCATGTGTTATATTGTGGAAATGTCATAATTAATCATTTTAAGCATTTAATTGTTTGTTACAAGGAAAGGAAGAAGTTATTATTATTTTACATGTACCACAGGATTACTGCTGCTGTCTATCGGCTTAAAAATTTACACCTGTTTGTTGAGGAGTAGATAAAAGGATAAATAGGGAAGTAATTTGGAATTTTTCTAATTAAATTTATTTACCGAGGGATAAAAACTATTCGGAGAATCGAAATTTAATTTCCTGCTAGTTAAGATGATGGTATATTTGATTATTCTTTTGTGTGAAGTCAAGTGATGCAGCGAAACAAGAGCAGAGCACCAGTGATGATCTCGAGCGAGCGTCATTTATAAATCCTATGAGATGTCAGACCATGGAGAGAGAAAGAGAGAGAGAGAGAGCCTTCTATCTTTTCTGACTTGCTTTTTTAATGTGCGCATTAAATAATCAAATGACGCTTCGCTGCGGAAAAAATAAAAATGACTAAACAAGCATAGAAACAAATCCCAAAGTCCCCAAATAGATTGAAGTTATCTGAGCATCTGAAGAGCCATAATTCCATTACGCAAGCGTATACTTAGCTTACAGCATCCTTTCTTTGTTTAAAAGATGCATTATCATTAGAGAGAAATTCTCGCCATCTTCATACAGTATTTTTTTTCTTTTTACCCCAACTTTAATCTGCATAATATAATTTCACAAGGTGAAAAAGTAAAACACTGTGGTCATTAAGCAGCGCAAAACAGTCTCGAATCTAAGTTATGCAGAGAGGAATATTTTCCCAGCAGCAAGAATAACAAGTTTTTTTCCACTCGGAATGAGAAGATTTGGAGGTGGATTCAGATGAGAGAGTTGTTCATTGCTCGCGCCACTACACATTTATCGAGCTGAGCTCTTTCTTCGGCCCGAAGTCAGTGAAAAACAGGAAGTGTGTCCAGTACTCAAGTTGGCGGTGTCTCGGTGAGCTGCGTTCAGAAGCGTAACGTAAAGCTCCCCTTTCTTGATGTGGATCGTATGTGAGAAGCGAATGCAGGCCATTGATCGAATTTCCGTTCTCTCGGTTGCTTGGGGAAAAGGAAAAGAGACAGGAAAAAAAACTAGAAGTAGCAAAGAAAAAAGAAAAAGAAAGAAAGAAAGAAGTAGAAGAAGAAGAAAAAAAAAAGAAGGCGAAGTTTGTGCGAACTCCAAGCTGCCATACGCACATCCTTGGGCCAAGAAAGAAAGCAACGCATTGATTGGTGCAGAAGCAATCTTCTTAAAGGGTCTCTCTCCCTCTTTCTCTTTCTCTCTCTTTCACTCTCTCAAATCTTCTAAGTATACTTTCATGTGCACTTAGTGACGGTGAGGGAAGCGTCGAGCGGATTCTTCGCTTGCATTGCCTCTCAACCAACAAGCACTCTCGCTCCGCAAAAACGGCCGCCTTCCATTGAGAATAAAAGAAGTAAAAAAGAGGTTGTCGTCATTTTTATAAAAAGGCTTTTTTATGAGAAAATTTTGAGGAAAAAAGGATGACATAGAAGAAAGTAATTTTATTGGGAAAGAAAAAAAATCTAAATCGGTTTTGGTAGCGGAAAAATGGGTTTTAATAGTTGGAAATTCGCTTGGAAACTTTTGTTATGTTATATACATGAATAAGTTACGATGCAAAAACTAGATCTGGATAAATACACACTGATTATTTAATTATGCAATTATTCGCTCTTTAAAGTTATGCAGAAGCTCGAATTGAATCGTGTGATGATTATTATTGAAAAAAAATGATCTAAGTGTTGTTTGTTATTATAATTATGTCCAAATAACCTACTAATCTGAAGAATTTTATAGGTCGTAAAACTCGCCTATCATCTCTTTCCCTCTCCGACCCTTGTTACAATAAATCTGTTTTTATGATGGCACATTGCACTTAAATCTTTTGCCATTCACATGAGGGAGCAATTACTTAAAGAGAAGAAACTTCCCGCAAGCCCACATTTCCTCTAGGATAAAATACGCTGTACCCATCATTGAAGTCTAATGAAATCAATTTACGACTGACCAATTCTACACTGCTTGAAAATTAAACTATTAATTGAATATACAAACAGTTTCGATCGATATTTAGTCGGGGAAAAGTATTCAAACTCTTTATTTTAACCTTGAAAAAAAGTTTTCGACAGTTTTATGCTTTCATATTTTCCATTTACATTAAATTAAAAAGAGTTTCGAAACAAATTTTAGAAAAAAAATTAATTAAAAAAAAAAGTCCCTTGTGGCGGCACCCTATGGTCTCGAGGTGGAACTATTCCTACCATTAAGGAACAGATGGTGTTACTGGCGATGGCCCCTACATGACCTCAAGAGACACGCGCATCTTGCAGGGATATATTGTAATATTAGCGAAGAATTTTCAACTTGATTAAAGAGAAGAAAGTAATTGAATTCCACATTGTATATTGTCTTTTGAAATGAAATTTGTTTCCTCTTATCGGATCGATGTATCAAAATGATAAAAAGAAATAGCTTTCAGTTCGTTTGTGTTAAAACAATAGTCATGTCTCATCTGCTCTGCTCTAGATAGATTAAATAAACCTAGAAAGTGTCTTGCGATAAAAAAAAAATTTAAAAAATTTTATTGCACAGAGCCCTTCTTAAGGTTTACACACTGACCACTTCACAATGGGTTGAGTGGGATCTTTGTCAGATAGTTCCCACTTACTATGACCCCCAGCCATTTGCTTATGTCGGCAAGGATTAAGCAATCAGGTCACCGAAGAGATAAAACAGCCCACTTAAGCCGATTCTTCCAACATGAGGATTTTTTTGGGGCTTTTCTCTTCAATATAACGAGAAAGGTGTGATTTATCGCTTTTTCTAATACACCAAAATTGCTTTATTTCATTAGCATTTTATGCAAGTGAACTAGTAGTAATAAATGATATTACGAATACAGTCGAGTTTACCTATAAGAGCTCCGCACAAAGGAGCAGTCCGCTTATTAGAGCCTATTTCAAAATCCTCGATTTTTCCTCCATTGATTTACATGTACCTAATTAAAGTCCGTTTTAAAGAGCTCCGGATAAAGGAGAAATTCGCTTTTAACAGCAACTTTTTCGCCGTTTTGTGATTTTGGCTCAGGTATAAGAGCTTTCCAGCAAATTATGACATCTACACGTGTTTATTCGTTACTCTCAAGATCTGAAAGTGAAAGAATGGCTTCTAAACGACGTATACTTTATCAAAACCTAAAGAAATAGCTAAGAAACATGGGATCGGTTACACTACTGATTTGTGTGCAAAAAAAAAGTACAGGTTATTTTGTTCAAAATTAATTTAAATAATTTTTATTCTTAAAATTATACCTATTTTTAAGAAAAAAAATGCTTATTTACTGTATCTAAATACATAAATAAACATTTTGAGCAATTTTTGAATTTTTTTTTCCCGATCGCACTCTTATAATATTATTTTTTAACTCGAATATTTAACTAATCAAATAAATCTATAAAATTTCCAATTATGTCCAAAATTTGGTTGGTTATAAATTGTGTAAATTTTTAGCCTTCTTTTTGTATAATAAAATTAAAGTTAACCAATTTCTGTTTTTTCACCTCTCAGTTTATGGTTACTAATTTCCTTACAAGCTGCTTGTCTACGGAAGTTGGGGCTTGTTTCGGCTGTATCGGTATAAGTAAACATATTAAACTCTAACCATCTTAGTGGGAGGAAACATTGGGTTGGTGACAGATTAGAAAGAGGACGCATTAAATTTTAACATGATCGACCACTATTTTCGATTTATAGGGTCGTAGCGTAATGAAGAAGAATCCCTCCTAACACAATAAAATATAGACCGAAAAAAGAGAGGAAAATGTAAAAGTAAATAATTGCACTGCTATTTATTTATTTTTTTATTTATTAGTGATGAGGGTTAAAAACGAAAGGCAAAAGATTTGTTCCACGAACATCAAAACAAATAGCTCAACATGATTTCGGAAAGTTTTATAGGACAAACTGTGGATTTAAGTGCATCTAATTCAAGAGACACACAATCAATAAAGGCAGGAAATTTATCTTAGGACTAGAAAGGAAGAAAAGAAGAAAAAAAAAAGAGGAAAAGAACCAATTTGTAGCTAAGAAATCTTGGCTCTGTTGGAAATAGAAAACGAAAAAGACGGGTGAGACACCATTCGGCACGTGCTTGCTACCACTTACAGGAAGATGGACTGCATCGAGCAAAGAATGGAGTAAAAGAAGGGACTGAAGAAAAAAGAATTAGGAACTTGTTGAAAATGAGGTGAAAGATGGTTTTTAAGCCCGCCGAGAGCAGGAAACTGGTGACTGAAAATTTGTTAAGTTGTGGTCTGCGTCTCAATACTTAAAGAAAAGTGAATTTCGATGCAGTCGATATACTTACGGACAAGCAATTCCCCAGTTCTTTTGAGTACGTAGTGACGGCCATTACTTTTCTCTTTCGCTAGAAGAGTGGGTTTCACCGTGGAAATGTGCGAAAAATTGCAGAGTCATTGATAAGTGAACTAACGTTAAGTGAATAATGTTGGGGCTATTCATCTTATTTTATAGTTGAACAAATGTTGAAAAAAAAATTGTCCCCTTTTTTTTGCTTTACTTTTTTTCTTTAATGTGACGATGAAAAAGTTATAGCAGAGGAAGCAGCACTTAAAAGTGAAGTTGTGTAGTGTAGTGTCATGTTCCATTAAGAAAACAACCGTGTTGCCACCATAAATAGGTCGTAAAGATGTGGTGTTTGCTCTTATCATTACTCACTTAGTCTTTTACCTACTGTTTAACAACCAACTGTTTCGCACTGATTTTAATCCCGACTCACTAAAATCGGGAAAAAGTTCGACTCGGCTTTATATCGACGAACGTATTTTTTCTAGTCCGTTAATTCTTCTGTATATTTTGTTTGACGTAACCAGTGGCAACACATAATCACTTACGACTCTTACTTGTGTGATAAATGACTGCTGACAAATCATTAATAGTTAATGCACAGATAATTCTCTCGTCGGCTGATTAGCAATTGAGTGTGGCGATAAATTTTTTATGCTTTTCTGCTGTTGGTGTTGGTGGTCATGGTCAACGTAAGCAAATAGCCCAGTTTCTACCCAAGTAATTAGTAAGTGCTCGAAGCGCCGGCATTTTGCCACCGATTCTCCAGGGAGCTGTACAGAGTTGGTGGATAGCATTTGCTCCTGCCCGTTTATGGCACCCTTTTTGTCTTGAAAGAACAGTGGGTTTCAGCCACTACCTCCTGAGGGCTTGGAAGAATGACTCTCAGGAGTCAAAGGGTTTGAGAATCTGGTCACCATCGGCTACTCCAAGGGACACATGGGAAACAAAAGGCATCCTTTATACAGTTGTTACCGCCATAGGGTGAGAAGAAATGTCATTCTTCTTACTGTTCTAGTTTTATATTTCTCACGCCTTTCGACTTTTAGAGGTTGGAAAAAAAAATTCTTTCCACATTTAAATCCTTTAGGACTTTTGGGGTAATTTGTTTGGAAATTATTGTTATTATGTAAAACTCCCGTGTGAAAATGACACTTGTTTTTAAAATTGATGTATTTTTTTTTCTTTTTTTATGCATAAAATACAGGTGGTGACCATAATATTGCACCGAGCGAGTGTGGGATACAACGGTCCACACCCCCCACAAACTGTAGAAGATCAGGCCCCCTGATAAAAGACATTTGTGACACGTGAGTCCTGTTGTTGAGTCGGGATCAAGATATGGAAGTATGAACTTGATGGATCGCTCTCTGTCCACCTGTCAAGTCCAGGAACCTCGGTACAAGCGCCATATGCTGTAGCCGTGCACAATCTGCTGGACAAGGAGGCGATGGTTAGGTTTGCTTGATATATTAATAATTTTAAAATTGTGTCATGCAGATGAATATATTGACTCGAAATGAATTTGAATTTTAAATGAGCTCGCAGTTCGAAAAGGTTTGTTTGAAAGAGTGGTGGACGAACGATGTAACAAAATGGTTAAAGAGTTTCTTTTGTTGTTGAAAGGAGTCAATATTAAGTTGCACCCTAGAGATAAATGATGGTTAAGTGACCCAATCACTTACATTGGTTTCTGATGAAATGAAAGTCCATTTCATTCATTGGCACATCAACTGTGCGAGTGCGAGGGAAAAAGAATGAGTCTCGGTGATGTAAGCAGCATTAATCTGGCTTTTTTGTCATTAAAATAGATGCGTGCAATTGACAGTTTGAGGGAATTTATGTGAAAAATTGTTTTTAAAATGGAAGATCGAGTCGAGCAGCCCATCAAATGCACAATTAAGTTGCCTGGTTAATGAATAAAAGGCCAATACGTAATAAATACCTAAGTGTTTAACAGTTGATGGCAGAATGGTGTGACTCGAAGCCATTTGTAGAAAATAAAGACCACAATGTTTTTTTAATGACTAAAACTTAATCCGGTAATTAATGAGCCGAAATGGTTCTTCCAGCAGTGAGGCTTATACAATTATTTTTAATAAAATGGTGAGAGGATTAAATAGGGGAGAGAAAAAAAGAGCAGAAGTATGTAAAATCGTATGTTATTGTTGTTGCAAAGAGGTTGTTGTATATTAATGGAGGACACGGCATTTATGAGGACATAAAACGCAAACACTTCTCTCACTTTATCGCTCGTCTGACCTCTTGTAAACAAGGATGTTAAGCTGGCTATTAGTAATTAAAGAGAATTAATTAGACTGGCCCACAGCCCAGAGTGGTGCCACCGACGCCATTTGAAAACCTGTTTACTCTCATCTGAGGTCAAGCGTGGACCGTTCTCTCAATTGCTCATCCTAAACAAAATGCTGTCATAAATAGTAGAGAAAAACAGTTATTCTTAAAACGTTTTTTTTTATTTTATTATTTTTTTAACACTTTATCGATTTTATCAATTTTATTTGAAGCTTTATTTTTATTTAATATTTTTTTTTTGTTTATAAAAACCCAACTTTAATTTTAAAGCTGTCTCTCCCCACTTCTATTTTTATATTTATTCTACTCGTCCCCGTGCGAGGGAGCTGCGGTCCACTATAATTGCATTTCAAGTTATTGACAAGCTGCTGAGTGATCTAATTTCAGTGTCGATGAATCAGTGCTTTATCATTTTTAGTCTTGTAATATTTTTTGATCCAAAAAAAAAAAAATTCCACGAAAAGAATCGCTGGCCGCAATAATGTTATCAAATTTTAATTTTTTTTTTTAAATTTAAAAAAAAAGACAATTATAAATCGAATAAAAAAAAATTGTATGTAATGTTTTCATATAAATTGGAACGTCAGCATCGAACATGAAGAGGAAGTTACAAAACATTAAGTTTTGGCCATGCAGTAGGGAAAGGGGTGGAGTGTGGCGACGTATGAGTGAAAAATTTTGCGAAATTGCCATGATCATCCATGTGTGGCAAGCGATGTATAGTGATGTTAGTTGGCAATTTTCAATCGACTGCACATGCGCAGTACCTTTTCCATGCCACTGGCTTGTTTCCTTAGGCGGGTTGTCCCCGTTCAATAGACAGATAGGACTCCCCCGACGTAATTGTGTTTCGTACTTGATGAAAGTAGGAAGACTTTCCTCCATCCACCATGACTCACTGATTGATTAATTCCCCTCTCCTCCCATCTCTAGACGGATCAGTGACGTCACATCATAAACAAAGATGGCTACCGCGAACATGTCGCCGCCCCACGACCAATCGCGAGGCTCCTTTGATGAGCATTCGAAACCAACGCTTGTCAACTCAATTTGAGAGGAAATTTTTTCCTACAAAATAGATTTAAAATATTCCAATAACAAATTGGAAGATAAGTTGACGCTCGAGAAATTTCTTAAGGCCGAATTAAACCTTTCACGTCGACTGACCACTCGATAAAAGAAGGAGGGACAAAAATCAAAGCTGTCATTTTCTGATGTACTAGATGACATTCACGGATTATAATCCCTTCAGAAATTCATGGAAGCTTTTCGTTGTTGGCTGCCATCTCCCTAGTGCACACAATGGACTTCTCTTCGCCGATGGGTCGGTGACATAGATGGATGGGTGTTGGGGGAGCGCTCTAGGAGGGGTGGGGGCTCAAAGAGGGTGGGTGAAGGGAAAGGGCGAATTGGTAGCAACATGAGCAGAGGGTGGATCATGGTGTATATACCCCACCCCTTCTCTTCTTCTATATCCTCCCTCGTAGCAAAAGGGTGAGTGCAGAAGGAAAGTGTAATCATCTTACTATTGTACACAGTCTCTACTGGTTTGACACTCAAAATGGCGCGCAATTGGCAGCCTTGGCAGCCTTCACTGTACTCCACCAGTATTTCTATCCAACAGCATTCATGTTGGAGTGCAAAAACTAGTCTGGATTTGACGAGGTCTTGAAAGAGTGGTCCGAGTGAGACGGAGTGACAAGTGAATTCTACTGTATACGTCTCCGCATGACCAGTGCACTCTTTTTTTCCAATTTTTTTTTCTTTTTATATTTAACTTCATCCCTCTCCCCTTTTTTCTGTTTTTCTCTTCTTGCAGACAACAGTTTTGATGGACGGGATGGAAGTCCATGCAATCGGGGTCTAAACAAAAATTGAAAAGCTTGAAAATCCGTTGAGACACTCCTTATGTACATAAGATGATCCCATCGTCTGGATATCTTTATTCACCTATGCATATCGAGTGCATGACAAAAAATGGACAAAGGTCGACACAAACGTGAATGACATCGACAATCTGGCTCCACCTTCGACTCTCAGCAAAAGGGGCTTTTAATTTAGTTATATTTTTTTTTATAAAAA